>CM074732.1:55100377-55267877 GCA_037367245.1 Phrynocephalus guinanensis
TTATGACCCAAAGAAGATAGATATTGAGGCACAAGTTTAAGAGCGCAGAAGAAGTTACAACAAAGGGGAATTCAGAAGAAAGATTGTCAAATTTCAAGCGAGCCTCAATTTCATCCTGTGATGTTTAGCTGTACCCTAAAGAAGGTATTTGTAAGCAATACAACATATAAGAAAGCTGGGAGAGCCACTTCTGAGCTGACACTTACCTAATGAGGGCCTCCATAATTAGGTCTCTCAATAAAAGCTCCAACCTTTTTTTTGCTCTCACCCACTTTTTTCCATTCTATGCAAAATGATTTGTGCACTGCAAACATTTTCATTTTGCTTCTGAACTGGTGCTTGAATATATATGAAGAAGCCAGTCCCTACAGATCTTGAAAATAACATACAAAATCAAACCTTTAAAAGATTATCCTTTGTACTAACAATTACGACATCCATAATTCCCCAGTTTGTTATAATATCATCACTTGCCATGGGTAGGCTAGGGGATTCGGGAAGTTGTGGTCCAAAACGAGCAAACTTTCCCAAGCTTTGTGCCTTGATGTTCTAGTCAAAACAGAATCCTAAATGGGGACTTTCATTGCCTTGAAATGAAGAACTACAACGCCCCAGCCTCCTAAAAACAAAGATGCAATACCATTTGAGAATGCTATTCTACCATTCCAATTAGGACAACATTATTCAGGAAAAGGGAGGGAAAAGAAGTTCTTAAGAAAGCTGCTCCTAACCTATGCTAAGAGATACAGGCAGAATCCAATACAGTAATTTTAAATGTGACTTGCAGTGGAAACAATTTCTTTCTTACAGGTAATGTGGAAATAAGGTTGGCCCAATGGCCATCATAATAACATAAGAAGAGCCCATGCTTGGATCAGGCCAAAGGCCCATCTAGTCCAGCTTCCCTGTTTCTCTACAGTGGCCCCAAACAAATTCCATCCGGGAGTGCACATGAACTAGATACAGCGGTATCTGTCTCCAGGAGACCACTCCCCTGCATGTGTGCCCCCGAAGTAACCTGATTTTAAAGCCTGGAGAGTACCCCATCCTCCAACATGTTTTGTACCCTGTGATGACCTTTCCTCCAGGAGGTCAGGCCAAATGTCATCAACACATACTGTGGCAGGGAGTTCCACAAACTAACAACACGCTGGGTAAAAAAATTCCTTTGTCTGTTCTTACTCTCCCAACCCTCAATTTGAGTGGATGTCCCCTAGTTCTGGTATTTTGTGAGAGGGAGAAGAGTGTCCCCCTCTATCCACTTTACTCATGTCCTGCATTATTTTGTACGACTCAATCATATCCCCCTCAGGCACCTTCCCCCCCCCAGACTAAATTGCCCCAAATGCTATAGCCTTTCCTCATAAGGGAGGTCCCCTATCCCCAGTAATCATTTTAGTTGCTCTCTTCTGCCACCATGCTGATGTAACAAATATTTGTCACTTGTGTTCCTTGCCTCTTCCTCCTCCTCCTCTTCAATTAATTACTTTCTACAATGACAGTTATATTGGGAATGCTGCCTTAGCAGTGCTGAAGCGATCCGAAATGAAATAGAACAAATGTAATGAAGAGGTCCAGGCTGTCTTCTTCATTTTGTATTATAAACATTTCTCATTCTGTCTCTGGGACTGGACCAAGGTAAACTCATCTGAGGATTAACTGACAATAGCAGAGGTTAATTTACCAAAAAGCACATGAGGAGTTCCTGAGAACAACATGGATAACCAAAATATTATCAAGCATGTTTACAGTGGGCTAAGTCAATTTATTAGTCAGAGTGCTTCATTATGTAGGGGAGATGCTGCCAATGATAGTCTTCCAGTCAAAATAAACAGGCATAAAATGTTCCACATATACAATTATGTGGTGAACAGTTACTTTGCTATTTATTTAATAATTGACCATAAATGGAGTCAAAGTGCAATACAAAAAAACCTTTAAAAACCAGCAAACTAAGGGCTTTTTGAAAGATTGATAAATAATGTGGAATCTCAATTAGGCTTTAGAAGGAAATGCAGATATTAAAAAATTTGGTCAAGAATCTAATTAGCTGGAGGTAATTAAACAGTCTCACACGGGGTCATTAATCTTTCCCACAGACCTTTGATGTTTTGCACACTGTCTTCTAGTCATTAATAAAAATTCATAACACTCCTCTTTGTGGTGTTTTATCATCATGTTTTTCTCTGTAAGAGCATAGAGCAAGTGTCATTGTATCACAAGGGTCTTACTTTAGTTAATTTCTTTTTTTTTCTCCTACTTCTTAGACTTAACCCTTTCTGAAACAAAAAGAAAATCAATTTAGGCCATAAATGTGAAAGAGACGCCTCTGATCTATATATTGAAACTCAGCATGTGAGTCTTACTTCCAAGATGGCTGAGTAAAGAAATTCCCAAGAATCTAAGAAGTGGAAATTTCAATTTGTGCTTCCTTTTATAACCACGTTTCATAATTCATCTTTTTCTCAGTCATTAACAAAATATTTAAGGTAATTCAGAGGGGACAATTTCTTCTTTAGTCACAATGGAGGATCTCTTTGGGTGAAAATATAAGCTGCAATTGATTTTTTTGAATTAAATGCCAAACATATACTGAAGATTACTGCTAAATCTGAAAAACAAAGCTGACATATGGGAATAACCAAAGGAAACGTGAAAGTACTGATCTTGATTTTGTCTAATTTTGTGCACAAACCTGTTTAGATGCAATTTAGTACAGTATTATGCACATGTTTATTGATATATTTTAAATGCAAGGGGAACCCATAAATTCCTGTATTTTAAAAGAAAACCCATAATAGATGCAATCTTTAAAATGTGCATACTTTTGTATATGACTATTATAAGCACTCTTCATTACGACTACCTAATAACAGTGTCACATGCTGCTCACTTTCATAAATTTTAAAAAATTCCAGGGGCAGCTCTGAGATGTTTTACTGACTGTACAATCTCATGCATCTTTATCCCAAATTGAACAGCCATAGTAAATACAGACCCATTTTTGTTTGTATCAGTGAATACTGAAGACATATGGTACGCTTTGCAACATTTGCTTTGTTTAAAAATATACAGACAGATCATAAGTGAGAGCCAACAGGAGATACACTATAAGGGCAGCAGATTTGCTGTCCTGCTGAATCAGATCCCTAAGAAGAAATCCTGTACCTCTGCAGTTAACTCATAGTACTGTCTGCCTTCATCTTTGTAGACATAATGAGAAATTTTGACAATTAATGTTACATATATCCTATTTGGAAATCACTGTTCTCAGAAGAAACTGTCCCTTGAAAAGATTGGCCCATGCAGGCAATCACCCAGTGGTCAAGATCAAGTAATCTAACTGTGTGTTCAAGGACGTCCTTTCTTATTTCATTTTATATTTCTGGACCCAAGGTGGACATTGGGACTTCCCTCTGTCCCTACCCGTGCAGCCTTAAATTGTGTTAAGAATCAAGAGGAGGTTTTTAGGATACATGATGGGCAGCTGGAAAGAGAAGCAACCTGCAGAAATACACAGAAATATAAATTTATTTATTTATTTATTTATTGGATTTTTATACTGCCCATCTGGCAGCGAGGTCACTCTGGGCAGTTTAAACTCCCTGAAATCAAAGAAGAAAATAAATGATCCAAGTATGGTTGAGGCTGGCATTAAATGCATTATGTGTTGTCCCAAATTTGGACAGAAAACCTGAAAGCAGCACCAGAAAGTTGTCACGTCCAAAGAGGAATGCTCCTATTCATTGTGCAAGCCGACAAGCCAATCATGCCCTTTCCAGACTACTACATTTCCTTTCCCATTTTTCACAGTTACCAACATACTGAGTCCTTTTAGGGTTGATTTGTAATTTTTTAAAATTTTTAATTTTATTTGTAATCTGCTTATCTTGGAGTTGTCTTGTGCATGCTGAAATCACTTGCCTTTCACAATGGGCTCCATTTCTGGAAGCATGTGCTAGTCAGGTTTGCTATTAGGCAGAGTTAACCTGACATATGGCATCTATGTGTCACATAATTTTAATGGCCCAGCAGACTTGAAACTGTTGATTTACAACAGGTATGGGGTGTGTAAAATGTTCTGCTTATAGTGTTCTGCTTATATAGTGCCTCTTAGCACTTCAAGCACTCTCTGGGCGGTTTATAGTTTAATTCTGCAGGCTATACATTGCCCCCCGCCAGCAAGCTGGGTATTCATTTTACCGACCTTGGAAGGATGGAAGGATGAGTCAACCATGAGCCGGCTACCTGGGATTGAACCCCAGGACGTGAGCACAGTTTAGCTGCAGTATAGGCATTTAACCACTGCACCACGAAGCTCCTATAAAATTGTACAAAAATTCACAAAATGTGTGAAAAGAGTGTACAAAATTCACTCTTCTCATCCCCCCAAAAATGATTTATCCAGTTCTGCTGCTCCTAGAATGGACTCAGAGATGGATATATTTTGCAGACAAAAATGCCTTCTGTAAGGGGAAAATATATATTTGATAACAAATACAAAAAAATGAGCTCCATACATTTCTGAAACATATGCAGATAGGCCTTAAACTGAGTTTTTTCCCCTCCTTAATATAGTCATTTGAAAATAATGCAAACAAAAAATTAGTGCAGAGTTGCTGCTGCTTTATTTTACCCATATAGATCTTTCACAGAATGGTGGGATGTGGGAATCGGGGAAGCCCAGGAGGATGGTTTTGGCAAATCTGCTGACCCCCCAACCACAGCCATGTTCTGTCTCTCTACAGCAGGGGTCCTCAACCTAAGGCCCTGGGGCCGGATGAGGCCCCCCAAGGTCTTGAATCCGGCCCCCGGGACTAATTGCAACCCCCCCACCTACCCCCTGCTTTGCCAGCAAGCCAGCCTCCGCAGCTGCTTCTATTGCTGAGGCAGTTCAAAGCAGTGGGCTATGTCGCTTCTCCCATTCCCCCCAACTACCACCCAGATAATCAGCATGCTGGCTAGTGGGGCAGTTCAAAGTGGGAGGGCTACGGGAAGTTCCCCCCCCCACTCACCCCAACCACCTCCCAGATGGTCGGGGCGCCCGGTGCAGCCCCCCCTTTTCCATGTCGGCCTTTTTTTGGGACTGTGATCCGGCCCCCAGTGGTTTCTGGGGTGTGTGGACCGGCCTGATGTTTGAAAACGTTGAGGACCCCTGCTCTACAGGCAAGAGATTTCTGAAGGCCCATATGGTCTGAAGGGCCTTGTTGTGGCAACATAAGCAGGGTCTGAGAATTCCATGGAAGAAAGGGAAATGAAAAGGAACAAGTAAACAAATAAGCCATAGTTGTTGCATTAGAGAAGCCAGACGTATGTAGAAATAGATTTATTAACATGACATTTACTTTGCTTACCCAAAGACCTGTACATATTTATGAATCATGTCTGTAGCAATTTTCAGTGTACACAAGTCATCATAGCACACTTTGCGATACAGCAGTTTGGCCGTCTGGGATGCTTTGGAACACGGTGATTTATCTCCCTTCTCTTGGTGGAAGCTTGCGCTACGTTTGTGCATCATTTCTAAAATATTGCTGTCAAGTGTATCCAACTGTTTTTCTGTGTGTGCACACAAAGTGAATAACAGATTCAGTTCCAAAACATTTAATCCACTGCAGCTTTTACACTCTCACAGGTCTCCTTTTTATAATATGTAAACAACAGCAGCTCACCTGATTATCTACGGCAAGTTGTTCAGAATACCAACAGTTTTTTTTTATCCTCCACATCATTCCTAGACCTCTTTCAACCCATTCTCAATTGCTGCAGAAAAGTGATGGGGCTGTAATCAGGGGAAACAGTTCATGGGATCTGCATGTGTACCAAGGAAGGACCTGCAACACACCAATGAAAACCGGGAAAACATCCCTTTGTTAGCTTTACTTTATCACATATATACATTGTTAAAGTTCTTTCCATCCTTACTACCACTTCAAACAAATGCTAAAGTGCAGTCTAAAGAGAGGAAAGGGACTTTTGAGAGAGTGCACACCTCACTTTTCTCCTCTAGATATCTCAGAGTATAGGTCTCCAAGTTGTTGAGTGCTTTAGGATTGCCAGGTTGCAGGGAGAAAGCGGAAGTCTAGGAGAATTGATGGAGACAATTTAAGGAGAAAATTTTGAAATCTGGTACATTCTTTAAAAATGAAATGGATCTCTCTGCCCTGGCCCTGGGTGCTCACCCAATTCATTACTTAGAGCTACTCCAACATGGACGAAAACATGTTGTATCTACCTGGCAATTAGGGTTGTCACAAGTCCCCTGTTTTGATTTGAAGATCTATCCTGGAAGTTGGAATGTATTCTGAACTGGCCCAAAGTGATTTGTGCTTCGTTCAGTAAAATATGTGCACCAAATTCAGATATGTTAGGAAGCTTTTGATTGACTTGTATTAGAACCCCCCCTCTCTCGTGTGTGTGTTGTACTGATGTACATGAAGGTCTGGGAACATGGATGATGCAATGGAGAATAAACCTGCCAAATTCAGAAAGCCAACGTCAGGGAACTGCAAAGAAGGCACCTTTAAAGATTGCTTTATTATTTTCTGAAAGAGAGAGAGAGAGAGAGAGAGAGAGAGAGAGAGAGAGAGAGAGAGAGAGAGAGAGAGAGAGAGAGAGAGAGACAGACAGACAGACAGAGAGAGAGAACAGTTTGTGCTCCATTGGATGTAACCTGTGCTTCAGAATGAAGCAGGTGTGTAGCTCTTTTCTCCTCTGTTTCAGAGCCAAATTTTGCCGTTCCACTTTGATCCATACCATGTACAGATTGCTTTGAATCAGACCAATTTGGTTAGTAATTTGGGAGTTGTCTGAATCTGGAGCACAGCCTTACTTTTAATCACATGGCTATTTAAAACCATGAACATTTCAGAATAAAAGTTATGATGACTCTAATATGTGGTTGAATACAATGGAATTCAAATTTGGGGTGACTAATCATCAACAGGTAAAGCTTAGTGTGACATCTAATTGAACAGACATAGAGCTTGAAGGACATTGTATTACTAAAACATAAACATGTTTCTCCCCCCTAACATTGGGCTATCTAGAGCTTCTGTTCTGACCCATGGATGAATTCACAGGAATTCAAACTCAAAGATATTTAGCACTCAAAGCTCTGGGCCTTGGAAGGATGTTTCTGAATAATTTCTAAACCCTTTAAATCTCATATTCTACCATCCTGAAAATAAAACAAATCTGTGCTAATAAACCTATCCACAGGTTTAATTTGTGGTATATAATGCAGCTTCATTTTATCTAGTTTTAAATGGTAAAAAATACTAATACCAAAGAAAAAAGGCAGGACATTACCTCTACAGTGTGGGTATAACCTGGAATTGTTGAGTGTGCTTCCCTACGTGATATAAGTAGCTCATTAATTAAAGTGTGATGCAAAGAGCAATGCCACTTAACATGTATATTGTATAGTTGTTTTCATCTTCAAAGCACTTTCCAGTTATTAATTAAAGGCCTGAGCGTGGCTTTTAAGCCATGGCTCACATCGGAGGGGGGCAGACTGCAGCTGAGGCTCCCAAGAGAAAAGAGTGTGACTGACTCATCTAGGCTCTTTCAACAAGGATAGATGCCAATGATTCAGTTGGTGGAAGCAGTTTAGTTGCCATCTTAAAGAATGAGAAAAATAGGTCAAGACAGGGACTCCCAACTCTGTGATAGATAAAAGAAATGAATGCTCTCATCTCAAGATTAGTTAAGACAAAGTAAAGGCATAGGCATGCTTCATAATGATTGTGAGTGAAGACATAAAAAGATGTATAGTTGTCCTTAAATGCTCTCCAGATCCACTTATCTCATTGCACACCTGGTTCTAGTGGTCCTGCCCTTCCTTCTCTTCCACTCTCTCCCAGCAAAACTAACTCACCCTTCAGGTCCCTATGGTAGGATGTGTCTAAGGAATCGGCCCTGTAGTTTCCATTTTAGACCATTGGTACTTTGTTTTTATCCTCCCAGGGGAAGAGGAGGGAAGTTATTTCTGAAGTAAATTAAAACCCAAAGTGGATTCTCTTCTCATTTTCCATTTGTCTCTACAGTACTTTGCATTTAGGACAAAGTCTGATTATCCTCAAATAAAAATTCCTTTGTGAAGACAGAAATCCCAGTCTTCTTCATACAAATCTCTGGACAGGTGAACTGATAGGATAAGGCAGTCTGAAGTGCCTGGCAAACTCAGCTCATGTTTATGAGACTATCCTATTTTTGAGATATTGTGAGAAAATAAGATTTGGACAGTAATGCTAGTAAAAGTTGGAGGGAGTAGGAACAGAGGAAGATCGTATATGAGACAGACTCAGTTAAAGACATCATGCCCTTTAGTTCGCAAGACTCCTAACCATAGGAGCTTTGGAGGTCATTAATTCATAGGGTCATTAAAAATTAGAAGAGGCTTGACTTCACAGAACAATAAAAGGTGGATTTCAGCTTTTCTTTCTTTTTTGTGCTTGCATTTCTGCATGTGTCAGGATGAACCACCTGAGAAGGACTATTTGCATTGCTCCCCAAAGAGGCAACTGTTGTCTGTGTAATTTATACTGATGATGTATGGTGTACCTTTGTGAGAATAAAGCACAGCAGTACCCTGGTTAGCACTTAGGATATATTCCTGGAATATGCAGTCCAGACAGAAACAGGGAAGAGGGGGCTATTATAGAATTATGCTCTACTGCAATCCTGCACAACACATTGTCCGTGGGTGACCGGTAGCCCATGGGGCTGTCGGAAGTAGCCTGCCAGGTATCAGCCAGTCTCCCAATCCGCTGCCAGTGGTGGCTTGTTTGGGATGGGCCTAGGCTGGCCTGCTGTGCACACTCGGCCTTCTCTGGCCTGCTCATGGCTGCTGCAGCAGCCGTAGTGACAGAGAAGGAGGGGGAGGGGAGGGGAGGCCCAGGCCATGCACTCTGCATGCTCAGCCCTCTCCATCCTGGCCTCGCGGCCTCGTGGCCATAGCAGCAGCCACAGCAACAGGGGCAGAGGGGGAGGAGGAGGGCCAGGCTGTGTGCCATGCGCCGTGCATGCTCAGCCCTCTCCAGCCTGGCAGAGCAGCCTTGCGGCTGCAGCAACAAAAGAAGAGGAGGAGGAGCAGGAGGAGGAGCAGGAGGAGGAGGAGGAGGAGCAGGAGGAGGAGGAGCAGGAGCAGGAGCAGGAGGAGGAGGGCCAGGCAGGGCACCGTGTATAGTCGGCCTTCTCCGGCCTGGCTGAGTGGCCTCACGACCACAGGCAGCCACAGCAACAGGTGCAGAGGGGGGCAGGAGGGCCAGGCCAGGCACACTCAGCTTTCTCCAGCCTGGCCGGACAGCCTCATTTGCACTCCTGTAAGTAGACCATGGGGGGCCTTGGGGATAGAAAAGTAGACCACGGGCTGCTCAAAGTTGGGCAGCCCTGCTCTACTGAATATAAGGGGAAATAAAAATGAAAGTTCAGGCCAGTCCCAAGTCTATGCCATTAGAGGTGGGCAGGGCAGAAGAAATATGACAAAGGAAGTGTGTGGTATATGTGAGTGGAAAAAAGAGGGGATAAAGAAGGGGAGAGAAAGAAAGAAATGAATTTTTATAGCCACCTCATTGACTTTTTGCCTTTGGTGAGGGGAGGTTCCCATAACAGAACTGTTACCTACTGACCAGCTGCTCACTTGCCTGTTTGCTTATGTGCACTTTTGCGCATATGTAGACACACAGAGACAAATGAATGATCAACACTCGAGAGGATGGTGAATACTTTGTTATAACAAAACAGTGCTAAGTTAAGAGGGGCAGTGTTAAGTGGCGTATTATTGAGAAGTTATTTTATTTTATCATTTATTTACAATATTTTACCCCACTTTTATCCTTACAAAGGTGGCTTACCTCACTGAAAGACAATATTTAAAGCTAAGAACAATGTGCATACATTGTCAAAGTACAAAGCACTATATGACCTGGGTCCTGGCTGCCTCAAAGATCGAATAACACAGTAGGAACTGGTTTGGGTGCTACGACCATCAAGAGAGGTCATTCTCTCCATCCTGCCACTCTCACAGGTGCATCTTGTGGGAACACATGAAAGGGCCTTCTTGGCTGCTGCACCCAGACTCTGGAACTCCCTCCCACTAGAGACCAGGACTGCCCTATCGCTGCTATCTTTCTGGAAACAGGCAAAGACCTTTCTCTTCAGGCACACTTTCCCTGAATGATGGACTACCTATTATGTGACTTTTATATGAATCTACCATACATGACTACACAGACTTTGTGTTTATAACCACTTATAACTTTGTGTTTATATCTGCTCTTGTGGTATTACATTGACACTATGTTTGCAATGTAAAATTTCCATCGCTCATAATTTTTGGATGGTCTTCCATGCATGATTACATGGAATTTTTACTCTCTTTTTAACTGCTCGCATTCTCTTCTAACTTTAATGTTGTCTTTTAAGGCTGTAAGATGTCCCTCAATTCCCTGTTCTCAAACTTGAATATGTCTTAACTGTACTGGAATGTATATTGTCCCTCTTTATTATAAGCCACCTTGGGTCATTTTCCAAGAAGAAAGGCAAGGTGAAAAATTACTCAAAAATGTTTACAGGTATTAAAAGGGAACAAACAAATATCACTCTCTACATGTTCACATTATTAGGCAAACATTACTATACTTTTTCTTTTGCATTGCTTGTGCCTTTTTTCCTTGTCAAGAAAAATGTATTAAGAAAAGTTGGAATTGATGCCTTGTGCCTTGTAATTTCGAGTGCGAAAAGCCCTATGTCAGAAAACAACCTAATCATTACTATGAAGAATTAAAGATGTTTTTGAAAAATAAGAAACAAATCCCCCTAATATCTGTGAGCTATATACAGTACTAGAGATGGGCACAAATAAAAAAATGGTGTTTTGTTTTTTTTTTGTTTTTCGTTGAGAGGTCTGTTTTGGTTCGTTTCTGTTTTTCGTGAATTTTTGGAAAAATTTCATTTTTGTTTTTCATTTTTTTCATTTTTTGTTTCTACCTGCTTTTTGCACGGTTTTTTAAAGCATTTCCATGCACGGGCATCCCCCAACGCCCCAGACCAGAGGGAAAACACTAAAAAAAATGATGCTGTCAGAGACACAGTATAGATTAGGTATGCAGGGAGGCTGCAAAGGCAACAGCGGGCATTGCCCAGGGTGCAAGGCAACCGCAGAGTGACTGCACTGTGGGGCAGGGGAGGGTACTCACTGAGAGGTATGCACGCACACACAGGGAGGCTGCAGGACTGAAGCTAGAGTCACAGAGACAGCAATCCCACCCTAACTCCCACCGGAGACTGCAAGGAGGACGGGGGCTGCCAGAGCTTTTTATGCCCTCTGTGGCAGCCAGACCTGCCCAGTCTGCCACCTGGGCATGCTATTGGTTGAACATGATCCCATCATATGGCTTGCCTCCATTTTGTGGCTGGAGACATCCATTTTGTCATCCTTAAAGGGAAAAGAAAAATACATTGTGATGGGAGAAGACAAAAACAACCATTTTAAAGACCCCAACCCCCTGGTAGGTAATACTTTCAAATAATTATCGCATTATCGCTGCATTTTTACGGATGTCCAGGGCGTTTTAAATACCCAAGAAATCAGTATTAGGCATCTGGGAGCCATTTTGGATCAATGTCCCCTAACTCCCCTTAAAGGAAAAAAAATGCAGTGATCTGAGAAATGACATAAATGCACGTTTTAAGGACCCCAATTCCCCCTGGTAAGTATTATCAGACAGTATAAATAATTATAGCCGCATTTTTATGGATGTCCAGGGTGTTTTTTAACATTTAAAACAGCTCATTTCATTGCACGTCACCATTAACGAAAATGAAACATAATGAACCCAACTTTCGTGGTTCTGTTCGTTTCGTTCCATTTTATCACAATTTTTGTTAGTCGTTTCGTTACATAACAGAACGAATAACGAATAATGGAAATGAAAAAAGTTCATTTTGTGCCCATCTCTATACAGTACATCTACAATAGAACATACAATGTACCTGATTAGTTTAGGGAAAAATTGTGGGATGTTTCATATTTTCTGTGTGGAAACATTTTGAACAATAAGAAGCCATTCTGACCCTCAAGGCAATCTCAGAATTTCTTGGTTTATAATGAACAGCTACACATTGAGAATATATACTATTATATAACAATTGTATCATTTTCCATTCTCTTCCTAATCAACTGTTGTCAGAAAGGGTGAATAATGGCCTTTCTTCCCCCACCCAAGGAACAGAAGTGGAAGGCAGACTGGAAGCAATGTTTGCATTCAATTTCCTTTGTAAATGTAGTTATAAAAAGTGGACTAAAGAGGGCAGGAGATACTCTTTGTAAAAAAAAAGTGCAAGCAGATGAATAGTCAGACTCTAGGAGGAAACAATAATATACATTATTGCAAATATATGATAAAGTGATTTATTTTCGATAAAAATCTGTAAAACTGTTTTAGTTCCTTTGACATCTTGATTAACTGAGTTTCAAAGATATCTGTATGGGTCTGAACCTTCTTCATGCTGATTGTTCCTAATACTTGATTGCATCTGGTATTGAATATGTATGCACTTTTAAAAAAAAATCTGCCCTACTGTAGTTTTACTGGATTTGTCAGGGACAAAGTAGATTAATTTTAGGCCTCTACCAAGCAACATTTCTGTGACAGTAAATGAAATCCAAAGCCCTTCAGTGTTCATTTCCTACCCACTATCTTATTTCTTAGGCATTATTAGATGTGATGTGGTCAAAAGGAAAATCTATTTCCTCCAATATCATCACATTTTCCTTTCTTTCTTTTTTTTCAAGCATCAACTACCAAACTCAATAGCTCCACCCCAGAAAGTTTCTATCTTGGGGATAAGCCTAAATATTATCTTGTTTGGTAGATGAAAGCAGGTTGAGACACAGGTAAAGAAGGTTATACTGAATTAATTTAGAATTAGAGATGGGCACAAAATGGGAAAATGATGTTTTGTTTCATTCTTTTTCATCCTGGATTGCATTTCATTTCATTCCGTTTCATACAATTTGTATTGTTTCGTACACAAAACAATAATGAAATGTTTCATTCCTCTGGTGGCATGTACTCATCCCTCTTCCTCCTCCTTCTGGGCTCCAGTGGCTTCTGTGTTATGGTGGGACTCCAGTAGTGGCATCGGGTGCTGGAAGGCCTCCCCAGGGCCTCGTGAGGCCACCCTATGCTAGATTGTTGGCGGCAGTGGCAGCAGCAGACACTGGGATGCCTCCCTGGGGACTCGTGAGGCCGCTCTGCACTGGATTGTCATCAACAGCAGCAACGGGGGGCACCAGGAGGCCTCCCCATGGCTTCAGAAGGCCACCCTGTGGGGGCTTGTCATTGGCAGTGGCAGTGCCGAGTGCCAGGAGGACTCCTCATGGGGGCTTGCCAGCAGCGGCGGTGGGCACTGAGAGGCATCAGGTAGAGACCCCCTTTACAGACATGCCCAATTGGGGGAACAAAAAATGAAAGGAAGCGAACAGAATTTTTTTTCTTTTAAAAATCAGTTCATTTTTCGTTCCATTCTGAAATGAAACAAAAAAGAAAAGAAAAATGAAATGTAAAAAAATCGTGTTTTGTCCATCTCTATGTAGAATCTGATTAAGTCCTGGAAGAAGAAGAAGAAGAAGAAGAAGAAGAAGAAGAAGAAGAAGAAGAAGAAGAAGAAGAAGAAGAAGAAGAAGAATTCTGAGACAACACTTTGAAAGACTAGTTGAAACTTTGGCTATCGTATACCAAAATACAAATTGAAAGTAGTTTTTAACAGCACTGTGCCCATTAGTAACAAAAAGAACAAAGAGGGCAGGAGAGAAAAGAAGGTATGAGGAAAAACAGCAAGATTTCTTGAAAGTTGATGAACATTTCTTCTGAAAGAAATGTTGATCTCGCCAAATTATGAGTATTCATGTACAGAATGGCATCTTTCCTGCACAGAACACCTCTAGGAAAAAAATTCTTAGCACCTATGCATTTCTGCCCAGAATGTTATTTCAACTACTAACGAAGGGTTGCCCCCACTCCAGTAGTGGAAGTTCGGTAGGGGAAGACTCGCCACCCCCAAGGGTAAAATAAGGAAAACCTGACAGAAAACCATGGGCATCATCTGGCGTGAAGTGGACATTCAAAGGTGTCTCTCCTTCGGTTAGGAGTGCCTGACTACAGAATGTGGCCATGGGTAATATACAATAACCTGCTTATACAGTGTAATTTGGAATAAGTGTTAAGTCTTTAAAGAAGGTTTATACTACTGCCATCTGGGTTAACTAGCACCATGTTCAACGTTCAGGAGATGGGACTTGGGGGGGGGGAGTCAGCTATTTTCTCCCTATAAGGTGCTTTCTCCCTGTGAAACACTTGTCGCTATGAAGGAGGAACAAAAGTGATGCACATGGAACTTGGAATGAGGAAAAAGAGTAAATTTTGGAATGAGGAAAAATAGTAAATAGTAGATTTTTGGTAAAAATATTGCCACCATAACTACAGCAAAGAGTGCTCCAGATCAGAGGTAGAATATCATTTCACTTTCTGTGTCCATGCTTTTCAGGAGGGAAGACCAACCCCAATCACCCATAGACTCTGACTCCCCCCTTATACTGGCATGCATTACCCCAAATGCATTACCCCCACTGCAGTGGTTCCCAACCTTCCTCATGCCGCAACCCTTTAATACAATTCCTCACGTTGTGGTGACCCTTTGCCCTGCTTAGAAGAGGCCACAAACCCCCTTTTGGAAGGCTACTGCCGCAGGCACCATAGAGAACTTCCCTCTACAGGCACCCTCAGCCAATCGCAGCCTCCGGTGCCATTGACTCGCATCCCCTCCAAACTACCAAGCTGTAACTCACTCTTTCCCCCCTTCCTCACCCTACCCCTCCAGACCCAAGCCATTTGTGCCTTTTTCTTCACTGGCTCATGTCAACCCCTGTGAAATGGTTGTTCTATCCCCCCCCAAAAAAAGGGTCCCAACCCCCTGGTTGGGAACCACTGCCCTACTGCTAACCACATTCTGCAGTGCTTGTTTCTTATGGAGAACTCACAATACACTTAGCACAAATTTAGAAGAGGTGCTATCTGATTTGGTGAAAGACATCTGTTTACTGCACCATAAGCTTTTCTTCACCTGTGCATCTTGCTATTTATTATGTTTGTGCTTGGTCACTGGAGGCTGAGGCAGGCTTTGTTTAGAATCCCAGTTGCTGAGGCATATGTCTTGGAAGAAATCCAGTTGTTTGTGGTGAACATATTTGTGGGAGGAACTAATTGTTCCTCTGTGTTGACTGTGAAATCCCTGAAAATCTGTGAGGTAACTAGCCAAAGCCCTTCCTTTTGAAGGGATCAGCAACAGCCATCAAATGTCTATTGCTGCCTCAGACAGTTCAGGCATACAAGCTTGCAATGAAACATGGGAGTTGGATTTAAGCTGGTTTAGTTCCTTTGATGTGAACTGTGTGCGAAAAAAGTTCTGTTACCTCAGCATAACACCAAGGACATCGATACATGTAGCCAGCTTTCAGGTGGCTAGTAAAATAGCAGTGAGAAAATGGGATTAGGAGGACAGACTGCTGTCAGCTCCCCACCAGCTTTGCAAGCTTTCCAAGCAGTCAGTGCTCATTTTCTTTATTGACAACAGAAAGTAGACACCTTTAGTAAAGCAAGATAAACCCAGGAGCCACTGAATAAATAATGAGGGTTAATGAATAATTTAATCTCAGCACCAGGATGCCTTTTTTAAAAGAAAAAAATCTCCATAGAACTGCAAAATATTGGTAAAGTGGCTTAAGTGACACAGGGAGGTTATTCTTACTGCTTAAAGATACATTTCATTTTTTAAAAAATCAGCACACCCAAAAAGCTCACCAAAAATCTGTGATACAACCGTACTGTCAGGTTTGGCATGGTTGATGAGGAAAAATGAGTCCTGAAGTGCTAAAGTAGTTCTTTCTTTGGGCTGAAAATGGAGGACTTGGCCTTTCCCCAAGGTATTGTGTTTTGTTTCTGCTGCCAAGCAGTGAATAAAATGCTATCAGGTATATCCAATTAAGATACTCCAGCCCTGCAAAGATCTCTTGGGTGTTTTTCAAATTATCCTTCCACACAGGCCAATAGGAACCGTTCTACTGTATGGAATACAGTCTCGGCACATGGATGCCTCCTCTGTGATCTCTCTTTTTGTAGAGTGGAAAGTCTTCCAGAATTTGTAGTTAGTAAAAGATGAAAGATTTATATGACCTGAAGAGAAACCAGAGAATTTGTACTTAGTGCCATGGTGACTGCAGGGGTTTTTATAACTCCTAAGTTATAAGTCATCCCATTCAGCTGTTTGTTGCTGAACATGTGGATGGACCAGCAGGAACTGACCACACATTGACCCTTTTCACTGTGTGAGGATCTTGCTGTGAACACAACTACTTCAATGTGCATCAGTAATGTGGGTTTTTAGTATATGAACTAGTTGTTTTCTCAAGTACTTTCATGGTGAATACAATTGCTGTATATGTTTGTGAATTGGGTAAGGGATAGCGAAAGCCTTGCCACCATGATCCTGAATGCACCCAGCACCAATATCTCCTCAACACTCTCTCCACCACTGTCAGTTTCTTTCAACACTGACCTCTTAGCTTTTATTTTTATTTTTACTGGAATCATTTCTTGAGTGATATGGGGGACTGCTGTTTTATTACAACAAAACCCACAATATTTTGCTCGATGTATTTTAAATATTAAAACCATTCATAGAGGCAAATCTTCCTCACAATCTGTGGAGAATTAAGCAAGCAATTTCTCAAAGCAATAGTGGCTGCTTGGTATAGAGTATAACTCTCCCCCCCCCCCACACACACACTGAGCAAAAAAATGAATCCTGTAAATTATATGTAACTTTTCCCAAAGTGTCTGTAAGACTTTTGAACACTTTGTGTTTATTTACATTTGAATTTCAATAAATGTTGAATTTGCAAACTATCTTCTGCACTTGTGTATGGTGAAAATATGTACTTACATTTCTGTATACCTAAAACCAAAAGATGAAGATGAATTAAGACCGCTTGGTAAGGGAGGTACTGGTATATTATCTCCAATAAGAACCAAATAAACAAAAAACATTACTAATATCTACCATCACAAACAGCAATACAGGGGAGCGTATTATATCTCAGTCTGAGCTCATTCTATACACACAGTCCACAGCTTTAAAAACTTATGTTTCGGAGTGCAGTTCCTTGAATCTTGCTAAAATAATGTCTATTAAATAGCTTGAGTGAAAGATTCTGGAAGGCATAGTCCAAACCAGTAGCTTTTCAGAGGTCTCTGCTAGTCACAGGTGACACCCCTCTCATTTCCCAGTAGCTTTCCTTGAGGAAGAGTGTGGGGCCACACTTGATGACCAGCTGCTGTTGTCATGTCCATATTGCCTGGCTGCAGCACTCTCCATGCCATGTGGATAATTGTCTCCAGGGAGGAAGCTGATTGTGACCAGCAGGATTCTAAGTCATTTCTCCTCACACAATAACAATCATGTCAGGCTCTGAACACATAAAGAAGGGTGAAGTAGAACAACATGGTGGCTTAATGTTATTTGGAACTTGGAAGGAAGTAGTAAAACAAACAAGAAGGTAACTAACAATCAATTCCTATTCCTAGTAACAAAGTTGCAACTAAATTCCATTCTGATTTTAACTGTGTGAGGGATTAGTTCACTCCTCTTCAACTGGAACAGAATTACTCTATTGCAGTTACTTTTAGTTACTTATACAGCAAGCAAATGTAAAACAGTAAATGTTTTAGCTACTTTCACAGTTAAAGGCCATGTGTCACAAAAATGTAGCAGAGGAATATCACACATCTCAAGTTCAGTATGACAGCCACTGCTCGATTTTTTTACATTAATGGTGGGCATCACATCCCCTCTGCTGCTCAGGTTTTCAAAGGAAAAACAAGGACCCAACTGCTCAATGGGATACCTATTTAGCATCAGCACATATAACTCTGAAGTAGAGAAAGTACAATCTACATTTTTGCATCGTATCGGATGTCCCCCAACTGTGTAGGACTGGCAGCTCTATATCTGGAAGCAGGATTTGACCAAATGGAAACAAGGGCATGGATCCAGACCTTAAAATTCTGCTTGAGAATTCACTTTCTGGCTGAACACCTGGGTTACATATACTGTAACTTATGTTAACTGATTGTTATACCAGTAAGTGGATACCCACAATTCAATGTAAAACCAGATCCGGTGGTATGTCCCTTGATTATATTCTATTGCTTCGACAACAACAGGCCTATCAAGCACTAAGCCATAGACTCCATGACATAGGGAAACAAGAACTGTTTTCACTAGTGAATAGAAAGTGCTCACCTCTAGTATCCTCCCAGTATATAGGACACCTGCAACCTACCTAGCTATGGTTTGAACACCTCAAGCCTGTAGAACATTTATCCTTGAAGATTTCATGTTCTACCCTCAGCTTTAATTCATAGTAGGTTTCAGAGAACCCTATGCCAAGCAAGATTCTGCCTGTGTGGAAAGTGTCCCTGAAAATCTATCACACACCCTTCTCCAACCGCTCTTTCACGGTTAATATACTGCAGTCCCAGTATATCACAGGACTGTACTATATGAAAGGCAAGGCCCCCTGGGGTAAGCTGGATGGGCCTCTTTCAGGCTTCCTGTGCTTATCCCAGCCTGCCGCTGCCCCGAATGGGCCTCCAATGGCCTTCCCGGGCCTCTTGGAGGCCCCAAATTGCTTTCCAGCAAACCGGAAGTGAATTCCGGATCACCTAAACCCATTTCTAAGGCCTCCAATGGCCTTCCTGGGCCTGTCAGAGGTCCTGGAAGTGCTTTCCGGCAAACCGGAAGTGACTTCTGGAAAATTGGAAGCAACTTCCAGATCACTGGAAAGCACTTCTGGGGCCTCCAACAAGCCTGGGAAGGCCATCGGAGGCACATTTGGAGTAGCGCCAGGCCTCAGGTAAGTATAAGGGGCCTCAGACAGCCCCCCCAGTCCCAACCCGACCCAGCACCTGCATATTGCAGATTTTTAATTATCGCAGGTCGGGTCGGGTCCCTAACCCCCATGAAAGGCAGGGAGTTACTGTATTTTCTACAAACAACCGGGAGGGATCTAATCCATCCTCTGATCCAGAGATTTCAAGGTTGTTCAGATAAGTGGCTGGTCTCGTACTGCCTCTCAGACCTGAATTCTTATATAACAACTCAGGTTGCTAAAAAAATATTTAGCTGCAATCCTTAGAGGGGCAGTAGTATTAGCAAATGGTTGATCTATGTATATGTATTCTTTGAACCCAGTATATGCTTCCCCCTCTTCTTTATTATACTGTTTTGCTGTTCTTTCTTTTTGTCTTTCCTCTGAATGCAATAAACTATTGAATGAATGAATGAATGAAGGAAGGAAGGAAGGAAGGAAGGAAGGAAGGAAGGAAGGAAGGAATATCACATGGCTCAAGTGCTACCTTCTGCTCTAGTGCTATCTCCCTACTCATCCACATCACAAATGTTACTATCTCACAGCAACTAGGTGTGGTATCAGTAAAAAAGAAGATGAGAGGAAACCAGTTTTGTTGGTATGGACATGTTTTCAGAGCAGCATCTTCCACTGTCACTCAAATTGTGTGCCACCTGAAAATTGATGGCCAGTGGGCATGTGGGAAACTGAAACAGATATGGCAGGACACTATCAATAAGAACATGACAATTGCTTACCTATGTTGCAAAGTTGCGGATGATTGGGCAAAGTGGTGTTTCAGAATCAAAAATGTGGTTGCAGCTTCATGCTGACTTGTGTTGAGATTATGACAAGGGGAATGGGAGAATAGGGTGTTTTATATCTCAGGCCAGTGGTTTGTGCCATTTTTTCCATGTAACTACAATTGTAACACTTAGAGTTAGAAATGTAGAAGTAAGGACTGTTTGTAATTTGCATTTGCAAACTGTAATGCCTTCTCTCAGTTGCACCTGATCTGATGTTAGATGACATCCAGGATTTTTGTTCCAAACAACTGCACACCTACTCATTTGACGGCTAACATTAGTATTTTCTTTTACAATAAACCTCCAGTAAACACATACAGGCTAGTATGATGCTATAGTATCTTCTTTGAGATTTAGCTTGCTCAATCTCCTTTCTACTGTGTTTGGCTCACAATATCATTTTAATAGATAAGTAGTTTAGACATCATTAAAAAGAACTATATCTGGAGGCAGTGACACAGTGCTGATTGGTTTGTAAAGTAGTTCCACAGAAAAGTTCACAGTCACAGCCTGATATGGTATGTAAGAAAAGTCTCATTAAAAACAACTTTTATAGCATTTCCTTCCCCTGTATGAATGAATTAAGAATGAGAATAATTTCTAGAGACTTGGTTCTTCGCTATTAATTAATCATTTCCCTTTTAATACCATTTCATTTCACATTGGTATTCTTATATATCCTTTGTTCTGGTCTTCTAAAGTTTTCGAAGTTGTTCCTCACACCCACCCACCCCCGTGTAGTGTCTGAGATTTTGATCTATAATGCCTGTTCATTTAGCAGAATGGGATGGGAATCCTTCACTGAGGAAGCTTTTAAGGGCATGGATGTATACACTGGTGGATTTAGGCACTAGCGGAAGGAAGTTTTAATCTCATGAGTGTTGTTATTACTTTCCTAATGGTGTGCTTACTTACTTTATACATTAGTATATTTTAATTAAAAATGTATCTCATTGTGTGCACCGTGAGCATGGTTTTAAAGACAAATTCGTTATATAAGTCAAAGAAAGAAACTGATAAATGATGCAGCTAACAAACTTGCCTTTTATACCGCAGAAATTGGCAATGAGTAACCCCAAATGTAATTAGACTTCCACTTGTAATCATCCCTTACCATTAGATTTGTTGGCTAGGGCTGTAGCCTAAGAACATCTCAATGATATCCATCAATGTCTCCCCAATAAGGTGTCATAAAAGAAATTAATTTCAGGCAGTCATACCTTATATTTCCTGCTCTATGTCCTTTTTTGTTGACTGCAGCTGCTTTGGGGGGGGGTGGGTTGAGAAAAATCAGGGCACAAGAATATCTTACCATACATTTGTTTTGCAGTCCAATTGGTGGCTGCAGCATCACAAGTTCTTGGCGTGAACCACTACCTCAGGAGGCCTAGGCTTCATCCATTCCTACCAATAGGCTCCACAATGTCCCTTCTAAACTTTGCCTATGCTCAAGTTTAAATGGCATTCCTATATGCACTAATGTCTAGACAGACTTATTGAGCCAAAAACAGGTTTTGCTTTCATCAGTTGGAATCTTGAGTCAATTATTATTTCAGTGGTGGCTATTTGCCACCCCTAGATTACAATGTCTGGCTGACAAAGGGGACATGTATAGCCAGGTGGGAGCTTTTTCAACCTTGAGATGTTTTAAACTTTGACTCTAATGTAGCTTGACTTGCACAAGTGTTTTTGAGGAAATCCCACCCATTCTTGGAATGGGTGCCATTTATGGTTCTGCCTCAAATTCTTTGGGCCCTCCCTGAGTCCAAGCAGCTGTTAGCCACTGGAAGGATACCACCTTTTCTGCAAGGGAATGAGTAAAATTCCCTGTTCTCAAATTTGAATATGTCTTAATTGTAATGGACTGTATATTGTACCTCATTACTGTAAGCTGCCTTGGGTCATTTTCCAAGGAGAAAGATGGGGTAAAAATATGCCCCCCCCAGCTGCGTAACATTTTTTCTCAATTGGTGGGTGACCCCATCCAGTACAGGTTGCATTCCTATGCCTTGTTCTCCCTTTCTTGTCTGGGTTTAGTTTCATTTTGTTCATCCTCATCCAGTTCATTACTGCAGCTAAACACTCATGTAAAATTGGGATTAGAGATGGGCACGAAACAAGTGATTTTTCGTTTTTGTTTTCATTTTTTCGTTTCGTTACGCAACGAAAACGAAATGATTTTTTTAAAACAAAACAAAAACAAAAACAAAATGACCAAATTTGCCGTGTTTTTCATTTTCGTTGCAGCAGATGCATTGAACTAAAAAGAATGCTAACAAAACGGCAATTTTTTGTTTTTGTTTTCGTTTTTTCATTTTGTTAGGTAATGAAACGAAAACGAATTTGTTTGCAAAAAAATCACAAAAACGAAAACGAACCGAAACGGACCCCTAAACGACCAAACGACAAACGAAACACCATTTTTTTGAGTCGTGCCCATCTCTAGTTGGGATAGTAGCTCCCTCAGAATCTGGAGATGATGAGAGGTAGATCTGGGTATCATCGGCATACTGGTGGCACTTAATCCCCAAAGACCTGATAATATCCCCCAGTGGTTTCATATAGATGTTAAATAACGTAGGAGACAGAACAAAATCCTGGGGAACTCCACAGGTCAGTGGCCATGGTGTCGAACATGAATCACCTAATGCCACTTTCCCTGTGTTCTTTCCTGCAAGAAGGACCAGAGTTACTTTAATTCAGTACCCCCAATTCTCATTTCAGAGATACGAGTCAGGAGGAAGCCATGGTCTATGGTGTCAAAAGCAGCTGAGAGGTCTAGTAAAAACAAGAGGGACACAGATCCCCTATCCATTTCCCTGTGTAACTCATCTACCAATGCAACCAGTGCCGTCTCAGTCCCATAGCCAGGCCTGAAGACAGATAGAAATGGATCCAGGTAGTTTATCTCATCCAGAAACCTCTGGAGCTGCAAGGCCACAACCTGCTCTAGAACTTTCCCTAAGAATGGGATATTCAATACCAGTTGGTAATTGTTCAATATCATGGGGTCTAAGGAGGACTTTTTAAACAGTGGTTTTACTGTTGCCTCCTTTAAGCATGCCAGAATCCTGCCCTGTTGTAAGAAGGCATTCTCTACTCTTCCTAACCTATCTGCCATACCTACTCTGGCAGCTTTTATGATCCATGAGGAGCAAGGATTCAGCAGACATGTGGTGGCTCTCACCTCCCCAAGGATCCTGACCAGATCATCCTGCTATAGGAGATGAAAGTCATCCATTAATACAGGACAAGGAGGGTGGGGTGTTTTATTTTACAGGTTCTGCATCAATAGCAGCGTCCAAGACAGCCTGGATCTGTTCAATTTTGCTTGCAAAGTGTTGTGCAAATTCTTCACAGCGAGATACAGAATGGTCGGTGTTATCTGCCTGTGGGTCAGGGTGTAGCAAACTATCTGGGGGTCACATAGTGTAGTCACACTATCAAGCATTGTTCTGTTTGTTTTATATATGAATCATACATATTGTAGTCATTGTAGTTTGCAGACTTCTGTAATCAAATTAATCAATATATATTACAAGTGGAAGCATATTATTTCTCATTGCAATGTGAATTAATAATGTTAGGTCTTCATAGGTCACTGGCAGAGACATGAAGAACTGCTTTCCTCCTATTGAGGCTGCTGGTTTATTGCATCAGAGAGGAGAACCCATCCCCTCCACTCAGATGTAGCTGGTGTCATGAGTAGCCAGTAAAGAGCACAGAGCCTTTTCGGTAACAATGCTGGAATTATTTATTTATTAGATTTCTATACCACCTATCATGCTATCAGGCTACTCTGGGCGGTGTACAAAAATGTTTACAACAAACAAATTATAACTACTGTAATAACAACCAAGTTACACTAATTAGAAAACAATATAAACAGAAAACCATGGTCAGTGGCACAGAGGATACTATCTCTGTGCCATGATGTGACCTGAACCCAGACTGGAATGGGTCAAGGGCATCAGTCTCTTTCAGGAGCACCTGAAGCTTGACAGCCACCACCCTCTCCACAATCTTGCTCAGACAAGGTTCACTGGTAATGGGTCAACAGTTTGTAATATTGTCTATTGCCAAGTCCTAGAGGGGCACATTGATTATTGCTATGGCCCATTTGGTTGTTGCTAGACTGGCTGCCTTAGTGACCCAAGCTGGGCAATGGTCAAGGGAGGTGTTGGTGGCCCTACAACAAAGTGTCCTGTCCACTTCTCTTGACATCACTGGTTGAAATTGGATTTAGCTAGCCAGGCAAGGCGATGCACTTGACATTGTGGCTCAATTCATTGTCTCAGATTGATCTAGGTTTCAACGGATGGTCTCCCCTTTTTAATTTTTTTTTTAAATCAATAATCAATATGCTGCAAATTGATCACAGGAGATGATATTTGGGGGCCGATCACTGTGGCTAATTCTGGATAGATTGCATGCTATTTGAAACAGTTCTGCAGCATGGTTCTGTGCTTCACTTATCCAGTTCACAAAGAAGATTTTCCTGGCAGTCTTTACATTTGGAAGGTAAATAAATTATATTCCATCTGGGGCTGTTTCCAGGAGCTCTCTAGGCTCTTCCTGTTCCACTTTGAATTTTGAAGGTGTTGATTATATCAAGCGGCTCAGCAGGCTTCGTGGAATTCTTCATATGGCATCGTGGAATTCTATTTGATTCCAGTAGCCTGCAAGGTTGGACCGTCTTGATGGGTCCTTGCTCCGCATGGGGTGTGGGTGCCATTGAAAGGCTGCATTTTATCAGGTGGTGGTCTGACCATGACAAGGGAATAGACCTCAGGCCAGTCACTATTTGTGTACTCTCTCCTTCTGCTCTCGGATAAATATTAGGTATAGTAGTGAGTACCCAGCCATATGGATAGTACTGTTGACAAGTTGGGAGTCTAAATGTAAAGAATTAGCTTGTTACATGTTGAGTCATATGACTCAGTGTGCAAAAGATAATCTCTACTGAGGTTTCTTAATTTACACCTATGCATGTGTTCCTGAAAGCACAAGCCTTACTAAGCTGGCCCATACATTGGTAACTACTAGAGATGGGCACGAAACAGAAAAATGGTGTTTTGGTTTTTCATTTGTCATTGAGAGGTCTGTTTCGGTTCATTTCCGTTTGTCAGGAATTTTTTGAAAAATTTTGTTACCGTTTTTTGTTTTTTTGTTTGTCGTTTCTACTCGCTTTTTGCGCGATTATTAAAGCATTTCCGTGCACAGGCATCCTCTAATGCCCCAGACCAGAGGGAAAACACTAAAAAAATGGATGCTGGCAGAGACACAGTATAGACTAGGTATGCAGGGAGGCTGCAAAGGCAGCGGTGGGCGTTGGCCAGGGTGCAAGGCAGCCGCAGAGTGACTGAACTGCAAGGCAGGGGAGGGTACTCACCGAGAGGTACGCAGCATGCACACACACAGGGAGGCTGCAGGACTGAAGCTAGAGTCGCAGAGACAGCAATCCCACCCTAACTCCCACCAGAGACTGCAAGGAGGACGGGTGCTGCCAGAGCTTTTTATGCCCTCTGTGGCTGCCAGACCTGCCCGCCCAGTCTGCAATCTGGGCATGCTATTGGTTGAACATGATCCCATCACATGGCTTGCCTCCATTTTGTGGCTGGTGGTGACATCCATTTTAAAGGGAAAAGAAAAAATACATCGCGATGGGAGAAGACAAAAACAAACGTTTTAAGGACCCCAACCTCCCTGGTAGGTATTATCAGACAATATAAATAATTATTGCTGTGTTTTTACGGATGTCCAGGGCGTTTTTTAACATTTAAAACAGCTCATTTCATTGCGCCTCGCCATTAACGGAAATGAAATGTAACGACCACAAATTTCGTGGTTCTGTTCGTTTCATTGCATTTCCATCACAATTTTCGTTTGTTGTTTCGTTACATAATGGAAACGACAAATGGTAACGGAAACGAAAAAATGTTCATTCCGTGCCGATCTCTAGTAACTACAGATGGGCACAAAACAATTGTTTTCATTTTTTTTTGTAACAGAACGAAATGAAAAATGGTGTCCTTTTTAAAAAGAAACAAAATGTAACGGAAATTTTCATTTCATTCCATTTTGTTTTTGTTTATTATTTAATTTGAGAAGTGCCGATCTTGCCTCACAAGAATGGGTATTCTAAGGGCAGCTGAAGGCAGAGAGATCATTTTGCTTAAATAAAATAAAATACATGAATAATTCCTGAAACAGTGGGAGTAGGAAGACATGAACAAGAGCCCATCCTGTGCTATCTCTAAATCGGTGTTTACGAATCACTCAGGATAACATAATGCCATTTGAAATGCCTTTTGATGGATGTTCTTTTGAGCTGTTTTTCTCTGCAGGTACAGTTCACCAATAAGGCCTCAATAAGAACAGAACCAATCTGCTGTTCTATGTGCCGATTAAAGCTCAGACAGATGTATATCATTAGCTCCCACCCTGGGAAAGAAATATTATGTGAAAGCCATACGGACTACCTATGTTCTAGTCGACTGGAAAAATAACATGAAAGAGGAAATTTGAAAGCAAAAAGAATAGATAAGGAAGCATCAGCCGCTCAAACCCCTTAGGTATTATACCTTCCAGTGTGCACCATCTGACTGACATACTTCTCCATATGTTGAGGAGGAGTAACAGCTATTCCCAACTAACCCACGATTATACCTTCATTATTTCTCTTTAATCTCCTCAAAGTTCCCGAAGGATCTCATAGCTGGCTAGATGGATGGCCGTCTAACAGGCCATCCTCTGGCAGATCTGCAAAATATTGGGTCCCGTGAAGGCATGTTGTTATATTTTAATTATAGGCTGCTGAACTTCCTATCGTCAGCTGCAGTGTGCTGCTAAACATTTTCGTTCAAGTTTACAATGGTGCTTCTTTTCTTTTTCCAAAAAAAGTATGCTGGGAGAAAGTGCAAAAATTAAAATTAAAATAAATTAAAATAAAAGAACAAATAAAAAGCCAAAGATGTGGTGGCATCTTAAAGACAAACTTATGTTTTAATATGAGCTTTTGTGAATAAGTCCACTTCCTCGAGAGTAACATAAGAGAGAACAGCACTTGTCAGTATTTTTGGCTAAGATCATGTATGTGTAGAGATAAGTAAATGCCATCAAAATACTGAGGTTGTGGTTGATTGCTTGGTTGGTTGGTAAGAAGGTAAATTGACATTTAATAGTGGCATAACTGGCATCTAGGCATGTGTGTATTGAAAACCACACTCTAAACAGAGGTGGGGACTCAGACACAACTTGTCTGCTATTTATCAAGCTGTCCTTTCATCAGTCCCCAGACAAATAAGAAGCACTTCACAGCTCCACCAGCAAGGCCACAGCTAATGGGTTTTGGGAAAGGTTTAATAGGTGGGAATTTCAAGCACACTAGGCCTTTGTCCACCTATCAAGCCTATTCAGGCCATTGTCTACCTAATCGCTTGGGGAAGCTAAGCCTGCCATTTGAATGCCTGGGATCAGAAATTTTCCATTGAATTTTATTTTTTATTTTTTGTTTTTTAAAAAATAGTCAATGGAAAATTACTGATCTCAGGCATTCAAATGGCAGGCTTAGCTTCCCCAAGCGATTTTAGGGGGCCCTTTGAAATTTGGAAAGTTTTGGGTTTCTGAGGGCAGAGATATTAAACTAGAAAGGAGGTGGAGGTACTTAATTGAATGAGTGTCTTTGAGATGCTTTACCAATTATAGGGTTAATTTAAAATTTCCCCTCTTCATGGTAAAGCACGCTGAAGACACTCATTCAATTAAGTCACCCCACCTCCTTTGAGCTTAATATCTTTGCCCCTAGAAATCCTATGCTATAGAAAAGACTGATCCCAGCCATATATCTCCCCCAAAGTGACAGGGCTAGCTTCCTCAAGCAATTTTAGGGAACTTCCTGAAATCTGGAAAGATTTGGGGGTCAGAGGACTGAGTTTTGGAGCTATAAAGGGGGTCTGGTACTTAACTGACAAAGTGTGCCATGAGGTTGCCAGCAACTCCAGCAATTTAGGAGTTTACTCTATAGTATTAACTCCTTAATTGCTGGCAACCTCCTGGCATACTTTGTCAACTAAGTACCCCTCCTTTAGAGCTTCAAAACTCAGTCCTCTGACCCCAAAATCTTTCTAGATTTCAGGTGGGTTACCTAAAATTGCTTGAGGAAGGTACCCCTGCTACTTTGGAGCCCAAGGTAAGTAAATTTTATTTTTTAAAAAAATATTTTTGAGTGCATATTTTGAAAATAAATGCACTCAAAATTTACTTACCTTGGGCTCCAAAGTATCAGGGGTACCTTCCTCAAGCGATTTTAGGTAATCCCTTGAAATCTGGAATGATTTGGGGGTCAGGGGGCTGAGTAATTAAGGTCCAAAGGGGGCACCCCTAGGAAAAAAATCTTTCTAATTGGAATCAGTGGGAAGACGTGGCAACACTATCGCTCACCCAATCAGCTTCCAATTCCAATTAGAAAGAATTTTTCCTAGGGGCACCTCCTTTGGACCTTCATTACTGAGTCTTCTGATTCCCAAACCTTTCCAAATGTGGGGGGCTGACCTAAAATTGGTTGTTCCCCTGGGTCCTTTAAGGGGGGCATAGCATTTCATGTCATTTTGTTTCATTTTGTAGTGAAACTACTTTAAAATTTATTTTATAACAAAACAAAACAAAACAAAACATGGGGGGACAAAATGAAATGAAATGACATGAAAAACTATTTTTTCCATTTCATGCCCATCCCTAAAGCTCACCATCTGACTTTTATGCACCCTTTTTTTTCCAAGACCAACAGTTAATGGTACAAACTGCAAATCTACAATAAAATGCAATAAACTCTTTTGCTAGCTGACTATCTTTAAATCTAAATACACACATTAAAACCCATTTAAACATTTCAGGACATATTAGAAGGCAGCTTTATATAAGTTGGTCTTAGTTCACTTCCTAAAAATAGACAAGGATGGTGCCTACTAAACTTCTGTGGGTAGCTTGGCCCAGGGGCAAGGCACCATGGCCAAGAAAGCTTGGTTCCTAGTGCTGGCTTTGTCAGCCTCCTTTGGTGCTACAATTCTAAACTGTGAAGACCATATGGAATGGGTAGCTATTTTGGGGGAGGGAAATTCCACCCATATAATTTTTTTTTGAACTTGTATGTCTATTTATTTATTTATTCAATTTATATACCACTCCATCTAGTTACACGGCTACTCTGGGAAGTTATTTGACCCAACATGTGCTAATCTTCCTGATTTCTGATATACAGTGGTACCTCAATTTACGAATTTAATCCCTTCCGAATGCATGTTCTTAAGTCGAGCTACTCTTAAGTCAGGGTACTTATCTAAAAATTTGAAAAAAATAAGTTAAAAATAAAAAAAAATAAAAAAATTGTAAATCGAGCAGACCATATCTTTGTAAGGTGGCAGTTAAAATGCCAACAGTTTTCCACTCTTAAGTTGAATCGCTCTTAAGTCAAACTGCTCTTAAGTCGGGGTACCACTGTATTTTTTTTATATTACAGTGGCATTTCATGCACTACGTGTAAAGGCATATATGTAAAGTAAATAATCTGTCTCTCTCCCTCTCTCCCTCTCTCCTTCTCTCTCCCTCTCCCTCTCCCTCCCCTTCTCGCTCTCTCCCTCTCCCTCTCCCTCTCCCTCCCCCTTCTCTCTGTGTTTCTTTCACTTTCTATAATGTGAAATTCTACATGTCCCTTTCCACAAGCAAAGAAAGAGTTTCTCAGGCACAAGAATCCCAGTATTCAAGGAAATTTTGCTGTTGTGTTTGATACTAGTTTGTGCTGTTCTGTGATCAGCACAGCATTCTGAGATCATACTGGGGATAGATATACCAGGAGGAAGCTGTAGGATGCTTCTCATTCACTGACATGGTCATACAATCCCCTATTCCATTCTAGTACATATCATTCCCACCCATTGGTGTCAATGGGAACGAAGTATTATCTGAAAGAAATGCCAGTTTCATTGTGTTGTCAAACTGAAGGCAGGCTGGTGCAGACCAAATAGAGGCTCTTGATGTCAGCTTATATGCAAAAGTCACATTAAAAATTGCATACTAGACCTCCTAACAACCGCATTTGGCCCACTTCATAATGATGATTAGGACAAGCCCTGACTTGCTTGGTCCACTTTAAGATGAGCTGTTATTGTTGCGTTCTCTATATTTTAAACCTTTGAACTTTGTTGACAATATATTTAAAATTAATATATGGCAATTAAATGTAAGTTTATTTTAAATAAGCAAAAGCTCAAATGTAAATTTTAATGTAAGTAATTTTTCTACAAGCATGGTATAAATATAAATTGGAATCAAAACAGCAGTAAGATATGGTTGATTTAATCGGAAAATCACCCTGATAGTTTCTCTCTTGTAATTTTAAAAATTCTGAAACAACACAGATTTTCTCTTTTTATGCTGGGTCTATCTATAGATGAATTACTAAATAAGTCCATGCCATTGGACACTAGATTGATTGAGTGTATCAGAGAAGTCACAGTATCTGAATGTATCCTTGCGTAGTTTATATACACAGAGACAGGATACAGCCTGTGTTCTTAGTCCTTTCTTCAACCAATGAGAAGTGGCTTCCCCAAATCTTTCCTTCCTTCCCCCAGGCTCAGTTGCTAAATACATACTGTGAATTAATGCTTTATTAACCACCCACCTCTCCAGTAAGGGCTGAGTGCTACAGCAATCCAAAGTTACTGGATCTTCATTAAATAATTACCCCATGTTTAGCAAAACAAATATTGAAAACTTTGTTATCTTGTTAATGAGTCACATAATTTGAATTGTTGCTGCAGCATTCTTCTGGCAATGCTTTTTAAAAAACACCCTGCACGATAATCTTGAAAGTGCTCCTGCTGTGAGCATGATTTAAAAACAGATTTGGACAGAAAGTTTGGGGCTTGCTGAAAGTCACCAAGCCAATTAAGAGCTGAGATGAAGCTGTAAATGTACGTAAAAGGCAATTGTCAGCTATAGATCTGCAAAGGGAAGGCAGACGTTGCCATAAAACTTTCTGTTCATTTATTTTAAGATTATTATTTAATTTTTATTTTATTCCTTGCCACTATATAGAATCCCAGTCTGTTCCCCATGAAACATGAAGGGGAGGGGTTCCTCTAAAATTAGCACAATGCTGACAAAATATAAACAATAAACATGCTTAATAGCAATTTAGACTCACACAAGAGATATCCCTTCTGAATTAAAGAATTATAGAAGCATGGAGTTGAAAGCGGCCTATAAAGCCATCTAGTCATGCCCCCTTCTTAGTGCAGAAATCCAAATTAAATGATACATGGCCAATGTTCCCTTTAATTTACGGCCACGCTGGGCGGGGCTCAACCCCTCTTGCACACAACTCCCCCCATCACCCTCATAGAAACAAAAAAACATCATTGTGGGCGCATGGGGTAGAAGTGGATGTCTTAGAGGGACATATGGTTGTCAAATTTTCTCTTAATGCCTCAAGCATTGGAACATTCACCACCTCCAGAGATCACGGGGTCAATTCTTGAGATGTTCTGCCACCCACCCCGATACTCAATTGAGATCTGGCTTCCTGTAACTTGAGCCTGTTATTACTTTTCCTGCACTCTGGAATGGTTGAGAACAGATTCTGCCCTTACTCAGGGCAAGGAAGGATTTGAAGAATGGTAATCTCTCCTGATTTTGGAAGCTAAGCAAGGTCGGCCCTGGTTAGTACTTGGATGGGAGACCACCAGGGAATACCAGGTGCTGTAGGCGCCTGGAGTAGGAACTGGCAAACCACTCCAGTACTCCTGCCAAGAAAATTCCATGGACATGGAGTCACGAAGAGTCGGTCATGACTGTAACAACACAACACAACACAACACAACACACACACACACACACACACACACACACACACACACACACACACACACACACACACACACACACACACACACACACAATATGTCCACTCAAGCCTTCTTTTCTCAAGGCTAAACATGCCCATTTCTTTCAGTCTTTCCTCATCAAGGCTAGTTTCCATTCTCCTGATCAAGCATGTTGGCCTCCTCTGCACTTCTTAAGTGCTGTGTCCAGAACTGGGCACCGTATTCTAGATGAGGCCTAAGCAATGTTGAACAGAGGAGAACTAGTACTACTTTACTGGATTCGGAGACTATAACTTCTGTTAATGCAGCCTAAAAGAGCATTGGACTTTTTTTGCAGCCACATCATACTACAGAGCAAAGCATCTCCCACCTTATAAACTGTATGTTTTGCCCCCCCCCCGGCCCGTTAAGTGTAGAATTTTACACTAATCTGTGTTCAATTTTATTCTATTGTTTTCAATCCAGCACTTGTGTCTATTGAGATATTTTCTTCCTGCCTTCCAGGGTATTACCAGTTTCACCCAATTTTGGGTCATCTGCAAATCTGCTAAGCATCCGCTACACCCCCATTTCCAAATATTAATGAAATGTTGAAGAGCATCAGGGCAAGGACTGGGTTTTGTGCTGCAGCACTTGTTACCTCCTCCCAGTTTGGGGAGGAGCCATACAGTACATAAGAATTCTCTCAGTACAATTATGTAACCAACTGGGTCTCCATCTGATGATTCTATCCAACCAACACCTACTTAGCTTGCTAATCAGAATTTAAGAGCATAAGAACATAAGAAGAGCCATGCTGGATCAGGCCAAAGGCCCATCTATTCCAGCTTCCTGTATCTTACAGTGGCCCTACCAAATTCATCTGGGGGTGCACAAGACTAGGTATCTGTCTCCTGAGACCATCCCCCTGTATCCGGCCTTTGAAGTACCCTAGTTTTAGTTTTGCACATCTCTATCATGATTTGTAACCTGGGATTGACTTCTTCTCCAGGAATCTGTCCAATCCCCCTTTGAAGGCATCCAGACCAGATGCCATCACCACATCTTGTGGCAAGGAGTTCCACAGGCTAACAACACAATGGGTAAAACAATATTTTCTTTTGTCTGTTCTCACTCTCCCAGCCTTCAGTTTGAGTGGATGTCCCCTAGTTGTGGCATTTTGTGAGAGGGAAAAGAGTGTCCCTCTATCCAATTTACTCATACCTTGCATTATTTTGTATGTCTCAATCATATTCCCCCTCAGGTGCTGCTTTTTCCACACTAAAGAGCCTTTCCTCATAAGGGAGGTGCCCCAGCCCAGTAGTCATTTTAGTCACTTTCTTTTACACTTTTCCCAATTCCACTATGTTTTTTTGGAGATGCAGTGACCAGAATTGTACACAATACTCCAGGTGCGGCCTTAGTATCATTTTGTACAATGGCATTATAATGCTGGCTGTTTTATTTTCAATCTCCTTTTCATATCATGGGGCACCGTGCCAAAAGCTTTGCTGAAATCAAAATATATTATACCTACAGCAGGGGTGCCCAAACTTTTTGTAAGGAGAGCCAGATTTGGTGGCTGAGAATGTGTCAGGGGGCGGTTGCTCCCCGACCCTGCCATCCCACTGCAAGCCCCGCCCACTGACCCATAAGCCCCACCCACCTACCCCTTGCGACCCCACCTGCAGGAAGGAAGGTGGACCAAGGGAGGGAGGGAGGAAGGTGGAAACCAAGGGAAGGAGGGAGGGAGGGACCAAGGGAGGGAGGAAAAAAGGAAGGTGGGGACCAAAGGAAGCACAGGGAACCATGGCCACCGCAGAGGAATGTGTGAGTGAAGGAGGGGGAGGGAGGGGCTGGCCAGGCAGCCACGAGCCACTCAGAATGGCCTGACAGGCCGGATTTGGCCCCCGGGCCGGACTTTGGGCAGGCCTGACCTACAGCATTCTCACCATCTACCAGGGTGGTTATCTCATCAAAAATGAGATATGATTACCCTGACAAGATTTATTCTTGACAAAGCCATGTTGGCTTCCAGTTATTACTACTGTTTGCAGAGTGACCACTCTATAATCTGCTCTAGAAGATTCCCTGAAACTGATGTCAGACTGACTGCTTTGCAGTTTACAGGTTCATCCTTTTAGCCTGTTTTGAAGATGGGGGCAACGTTAGCCCTCTTCAAGTCATCTGGGACTTCACCTATCCTCCATGATTCAATGCCCCTAGATGTTGTTCATCTGGATCTCAGTATTTGAACTCATTTAAACTAGTAAGTATTCTTTGACTTAATCATATCCCTTTTGCTTGTACTTTATATTTGCATAGAGGTTCATGGACTGTCTTGTGAGGGGGGAAATCTCAGCTAAAGTAAAAATTGAGCATCTCTATCAATTCTTTGTTTTCTGTTCCCATCTCCATTGAGTAGCTGAACTACTATTTCTTTCTCTGCCTTTTGCTTTGTGAGAATACTTTTGTGTTGCTTTTAGCATTTTTTTACTAACCTCAGTTCATTTAAGCTTTTGCCTTCCAAATGCCATCTTTTCAATTGTTTGTTACCTGTTTTAGTCTTCCTTTGTGGCCTTCTTATATGTATTTGTTTTTGTTCCATGTCACCTTTGGGCTTTTTGTAGAACCACACTAGTCTTTTTTGCTGTCTTCCACCATTTTTTTTTGTTGGACTTGTTTTCATATTTTTTAAAAGAAACTCTCACTATCTTGTACTCTTAATTGTACTTTGGCTTATTTCTCCCCCTCTAATTATGCAATTATGCTTATGTACAGTAGACCCTCGTATAACGGAGGGTTTGTTTAACGAAAAATCCGTGCAACGTAAAAAAAATCCGCCCCCTCCCCCCCATGAGCTCCGCCATGACCACCCACGGCAGGTGCCGCTTCTCTTCCCCTCCCCCACAACCCGGGTGGCGGGTGCCTGTGTGAAGGGGGTGGTTTGCGGGAGAGAGGAGGGGTGTGTGTGTGTGTGTGTGTGTGTGTGTGTGTGTGTTTGACGGGAGGGGAGGCGGAGACAGAAGAGAAAGACCGGAGCCCGGCGATTCGCGGCAGATAGTCGGAGGAGGAGGAGGACGAGGAGAAAGAGGAGGAGGGAGGAAAGAGCAGGCCAGCGGGAGGGCAGGTGATGGAATTGAGCCTGGAGGGGTTGGCACCTCTTCACCAGGCCGGGGCTCACGGCTGGCAGCCCCCCCCTCCTCCTCCTCCTCCTCCTCCTCCGGCGCCCCTCCTCTTCCTCCTCCTCCTCCTCCTCCTTCTCCCCCTCCCACCAAGAACTCACCGACTCCCTCCCCTCCCCTCCGGGAACTGCCTCCTGCACGGAGAGCGGAGGAGTAGCCCGGCCTGGGCAGTCCCCCCCCTCCTCCTCCTCCTCCTCCTCGCCGCCGCCGCCACTGCCGCCCTGCGAGGCAATCCGGTTCCGGTGGGGGCGGCCAAGGACTGGCAAGCAGCCGGCGCGACATGGCGCTTTCCGGCCCTTCCCCTTCTTCCGCCGCCCGCCCGCCCCGAGCCCCTCAGAAGAAAGCCGGCCACGGCTGCACCCTCCTGCCGGCTGGCTGCCTCCAGGGCTCCGGCAGGAAGCGAGCGGGGGGATTCTGGGCATGCCAAGCAGCGCACCCCACTCCCTTCCCCCACCCCCGCGACCACCTTCCCCCGACCACCTCTGGCCGCCGGGGGAAAGAGGGGAGGAGGGGCGCCCAGGACAAGCGGTGCACCCCACTCCCTTCCCCCACCCCCGCGGCCACCTTCCCCCGACCACCTCTGGCCTCCGGGGGAAAGAGGGAAGGAGGGAGGGGAGAGGAGGGGTGGCAGACACAGAGGGGGGTGACTATGCATTGGAACGGATTACATCCGTTTTCAATGCATTCCTATGGGAAATTAGAATTTGCACAACGGAAACTTTGTATAACGTAATTTGATTTGGAACCAATTAATTACGTTATACAAGGTACCACTGTATTTATCATTAAAATGCCATACCCTGTCTCTCAAACATGGTTTCAGAGGAAGTTCACAACATGAAATAAAGACAAATAATGCAACAACAAGCCCTGCCAAAATGAATTAAACTGAATCGAACCAGCAATAAAAAAATCTAGTTTAGAACAGTAGTGAACAATCACCCCAGAAAGCTCATCCTTCCTTTGCCTTCAGCTTCTGAGAAGAGTTTAATGCTGTCAACTGATTTCTGAATTCATTACAGACAATATCGAAAGGAGAAGTTTCTGTGGTTTGTTTCATATATGAAGTGCAAGGATGGAAACATTTCTATGCTTTCTATGGCTGGCAAATACAGTCCAGCCCACCCCAACAAGGCACCACCCCATTCACAAATGCTGAAACCCTCCACAATCTGAGCACCAGTTCTGAGACTGTGTGTCATGGCCAATATCAAAAGTCAAGATCATCAAAGACCTTTGTATCCTTAGGTGATCCTCTGATTTAGTTTTTTCCTTAGGATCACCTATGTTTTCAGAGCCTGTGATCCACCGTATGCTTCTGAATTACATCGTTTCTGGAACACATAACCTTGCTTTTCCCATATTTTTGACAGGACTATCCCTTACTGAGGGGCAATGAACATATTCACATAACATGCAACAAAAATGATGCCAGTTTCTCAACTTAAATACCTTTGGATTTGCAGAGACAGCTCACAGACAAAGGGGATATGAGTAAAATTCATTGCAATAGATTTCTCCATTCATAATGACAGGAACATCTCTCTCAATATTACTTAGCTAATGAAGGAACAGATCTGCTGTGAAGTTCCTAGGAGGCTCATTTTCTTGAGTACAGTAGTAAAAGTTAGCTGATGAATGACCTAAACTACTTAATGTTTCTACATATAACTCCTGAGCATCAAGGCGTATCTAGGAGAGAGCTGAAGGAGTTATCCTCAGGAGGCCTCAGTGTCCTTGTAGGTTGTCAGAGTCAATGAGCCAGGTTTATTTCAAATGGCTCCTTAAATGAACATTTATTTTATGCCAGTAACACATTTTTGATTAACAGCTCCTTTTGACTAATTTGCTTCCCAAAACAGCCCAATAAAGGACTCGTTTAAAACATAATTAAAAGCATGTTATTGCTAGTAGTTAATACTGATTAAAACAGGCATTAAGACAATTATCGTTGAAAGAACGTAAGCACCCTGTAGTTAGCACAGGATCCACGTGTACCATTTCAGCCATGCCACGCAGGGGTGGGCTGCTTTCCTGCCTGATCACAGCCTCTATTTTTTTTGTGGTGTAACCGTCTTAAAATTGGATTCCCTCCACTCTGGAATGGGGGCATGCCACCATGTGAAAATATTTATTACGCCTCATGGACATGGTCAAGAGTTAGGAAGGACAAGCTTATTAATGCAAGGCCACTCCTGATGCTACTTTTCTAGCCCACATGGCTTGCAAATGTTTCCATGGAATCACTCAGGAAAGTGCGAAAAATTATCCACATCTAGGTTGGACGTGAGTTTAAGACTTAGATTGATAAAGACATGGGGTGAAGTTCAAAGAACCTTGGAAAATGTAAGCTTTATTCCTAGTTTTGTCTGTTATGACATTACCTCCCAAAGGCCTGCCTCTCCGGCCATTTCCTGGCTCATCTTATAATAATTATTGTGTGCTGCCAATTCAATTCTGACATATGAAGACCTGACTCAGGGTTTTCTAGGCATAAAGTAGTTTAACTGCTCTTCCTTCCTCTGGCACTTTGCAGTGTTGTCAAGGCCTCACAGGTGACAGGGAATATAACCCCATCAACCACACATGGTCTATTACATATTTTGAAGCCTCAGTTGAGACACACTGAAGGCATTAGGTTTCATTTAAAGCATGGTCAAGCCACCTCTAGTTCTAAAGCAGAAACACACTTCAAGTGGAAGGTAAGCATTTGGGTTCCCAAAGTGGCAGCCCTGACCTAGACTGACAGCAGAGCTTTCTTGCATTTTCCAGAAATACAAATTGACAGGAGGCATCCTATCTGGGGGATTAATACAAAACTGCCTCTGAAAACCCCTAATAGACAAGTAATGTGTTTACAGTGGTATGGAACATTTTCAGAAGTGTAGGGGTGGGTGAAAAACTTTATGGGGCCACTAAAAAAAAAATCAAATTCTGAGCAAAGGACCACCACTTCACGAATAGTACAAAAGAAAACAAAACAAACCCTGTCTCTTTGCAGATCTTGTTCAGCCCCAAATATATTTTTGTTTATTAATTCCACTATTTTGTTTATTATGTGCTGAGCTAGAAACCTGGGAAAATCTCAAGGAAACCAAATACCAATTATCTTCACTTAGAGTTGTTTTTGTGATTAGACATGGGCACGACCAGAAAAAATGACGTTTTGAGTTTTCGTTTGTCGGAACGGGTCCGTTTCGGGTCGTTTCCGTTTGTCGTGAAATTTTTTAAAAAATTGTCGTTTCCGTTTGTCGTTTGTAATTTGTCGTTTCCACCGCGATTTAGTGCGATTTGACTTCCCAGAGCATAGGGGTGTCCCGCAATCAGGGCCGGCGCTAGGTGTTTTTGCGCCCTAGGCAGCAGGTGGGGCGGGGGGCGGGCGAGCGGGGGGGGGGGCCGTGGGCGGGCAAGTGGGCGGGCGGCAGCGCGGGCCGCAGGTGGGTGGCAGACGGGCAAGTGGGCAGTGAGGATATCACTTAGGATAGAGGTTCTGTTCTTGGCTTGCACCCTAAATGTGTGTGTGTGCAAGCAAATTGAAGTTGGGAAAATAGAAAATAAATGGTAGTATATAATATATTTTTAAAATAAATCCACACCTCCCACTCCCAGTCGAACCTCCCCCTTTATCCAATATCAGAAAAAAATCCTCACAAACTGCCAGAGAAGAAATAAAGAATAAACTGCTATTCCCTTCAGCAGACAAAGCTGCAGGGAATCAAAGAAATTATTTTCTAAATTCAATTCCCTCCCTCCCTGCCTAACTTAAATCCTAAAGCCTCCAGCCTCCCTCCTCAATCTCGATCGGATCACACCAGCACCAGCAGCCAGCCCTCCTCCCTCAACCACATCCATACACCCGACTGCGATTTCTGGAAGGTGCCTGGGCTCTTTATGCCCTCCGAGACATCCAGAAGTGTCAGTCAAAAACCTGGCAATGCCATTGGTGGAATGGTTCAAACAATTTGCATGGTCCCATCCCATGCCCAGCCCAAATGGGCAGGTCTAAAAAAATAAAAAATAAAATAAAATAAAATAAAATCAATACGACGTTTTATTGCTATAAAAAACCCACTGCTGCTACTATTAAAATTTGGGCATTTAAAATAAATAAATTTCACATGTTTCTGTGGTGATTTGGTGTGTTTTTTGACCACGATTTCAAAAGAAAAATTGCAGTCGCCATTTTGGATCTCTCCCCCCACCGCATGGCATGGTGAGATGACGAGGATGACCTCCTCAGCATGGTGCAAGCAGCCCAGGACAGGAGAAAAGGGGGGGGGGAAGGCCGGGGACCCCCCAGAAACCACCCCTGCTTTTTTGGAGTCAGGGTTTTTAAAAAAAACTTTAAAAAACTTTTTCTGTGCTTCGCCTTGCACGATCGCCGCGATGCCACAAACGGAAACGAAAAACCCAACCAAATTTTTCTTTTTTTTTGGTTCGAGTTCGAGTTCTGATGGCTTAATTATCGTTACCGTTTCCATTACATAATGGAAACGATAACCGAAAATGGAAACAACAATTTCACCAAGTTGTGCCCATGTTTATTTGTGACAGTTAAAAAGGGCCTCCCATTTGTCGCAATGCGTTTCACGGTAATTGTGAACATGACCATTGTTTAAGTGTTTTCTCTGGTCGCCACTTCTGCAGGCCCTTTCTCAGTTTCCTCCAGTATAGCTTTACTGACATTCTTGTTAATTTTGGTCCTCTGAATGAGAAAGAAATATTTTTAAATAAATACATTGTGTATATAGGCTTCTATGATTTCCTCAGTCAGATGAAGTCCAATGGGATTGTCAGTAAAATCATGTGAATGAATAACCAGAACAATTGAATGGTACTGAGGAAAATGTATCCAAATATTAGTGAAGATTCAGAGGAAAACAGAGGTTAAACAGGGCTGTTGAAGAGTAAAAGGATGATAAACTATAGTGAAATAGAGTAACTTTATCCTAAAGAGGGCATATTTTGTTGTTTGCTGGACTACATCAACTTTTCTAAACTCCATAGTAATACAGAATATCCAGTGTATAAGCTAGTAAATCATAGGTTCTCTTTTAATATGAAAAAAGTGGGGGAAAGGGAGGGACCCTTCTGAAGTTTGGATTCCTTTAAACCCCTATGGAAAAAAAAGTTTTTTTTTCTCAGACTGAGAACACTGAAGACACCTAAGATCTTTTACCATCTATAACTGTGGTGAAGAAATATTTCACATTGTGGTTATATTCTCCTCAAAAATAGAAATGTTGGTGCTTGAATAGTTCCGCATGGTACAAAAAAGACATGTTATATTTACTTTAATGGTGGTAACAATAATCCAAAAGCCATTGTCTATTGACCTTAAAAGCAGAAAGGGTTGTTACTTCTTCTTAGTTGATTTTTACTCATGATGCCTTCCAGATTGAAAAGCTCCTGCCTTGTTCTGCTTCACATCAGCACTCCTTGACTACTGGCATGTGGTGCCAATTTGTTCATTCTGTAGAGAAAATAGAAGAAATTTGGATTTAATTTAAAGCCTTGACACAGAACTGAGTTTGCTAAAGAGGCACTGTGCCATGCCAGTAAATCTCTGAGGAGACATTGAGGCTACTCTCTTAAGTGCGTTCACGTTGATGTGAGTTTCGTTGCAGTCAGTGGGACTTCCTCTGGAGCAAATGTTTGGCGGCTGGGCTGTAAGCTCTTGGCTCAAACTGCCTCAAGTACAATCTATTTTAGAGTCTGGAGAGTTATTTTTAAGATGGACAAAACTAATGGCATCCTGAAGCCATAGTGACTGAGCAGTGGTAGGATGATGCTCTGGGATCCATATTCATTCATATGAAATGGTATCTTTCTTCTCTCTTAGATAAGTTTTTCTCTGTTTATTTGTTTGGGTAGTAAACAGATCAAAGCAATTCCTATTGCTTTCAGGCTTTCGAACAACAGAAAACTCAGACACTAAACAAACTCACTGAAACAAATGTGCCAGCAAATATTACTTGTAGAGATGGGCACGACTTGGAAAAAAATTTTCGAGTTGTCGTTAGTCGGGCCAGTTCCGTTTCGGGTCGTCTCCGTTTTTCGCGAAAATTCGCAAAAATGAGTCGGTTCATTTTTTTCATTTTTTCATTTTCGTTAGTACTGGTTTTTTGGGGGTGGGAGCGGGCTCCTGGAGGCACCTCTGTGGGGTGGGTGCGTCCTCTGGCCCGCTATAAGGGAAAGTGGGCTCCTGGAGGCACCCGTGGGTGCCTCCTATCATTACCCACTAGGAAAGGGGAAGCAGGCTCCAAGAGACCCCTCAACATGGGGGTCTCCCCTCCTCACCTGCTGCTGCTGCAAAATGCTATGCAATAGCCATATGGATATTGCATAATAGAATGTGCAGACAGTGACTGTGAAGACTAGTGGATGGCACTGAACCCAGAGCCATAGTGAGATGCCTAACTAAGGCTCTCACACCACCATGTCTCACACAGAAGGGAATTGTACTTGCATGTAGTGCAATGCAAGTACATCTGGCTTAGGGTTAAGGTGGGTTAGGGTTAGGGCTAGGGTTAGGCTAGTGATGGGTAAGGTTACGGTGGGCTAGTGGGTTGCACCTCTGGGTGCCTCTCTGACCCACTAAGAAGACAGTCTGTGACGTATGGGTACGGAGTCAAGGGTTAGGGTTAGGGTTAGGGGGCTAGGGCAGGTTTTAGGGGGCTTTTTGGCACATCCCAGAAGTCTCCATGCCCAAGTGGCCATGCGATTGGTGGGATGGCTCCAAAAATTTGCATGGTCGTCCACTCCCACATGGCTGGCCACTCGGCCAGCCCATCATTGCGCAGGTGTAAAAAAAATAAAATAAAATCAATGGAGGACAGAGGAGGAGAGGAGAGACAATTTGTTGCAAGAAAAAACCCAGTGCTACTGTGAAAAATCTGGCAGTTTATAAATTTTCGTGTGTTTCTGTTGTGCTTGTGTGTTTTTGGACCACGATTTCAAAAACAATATTGCGTTCGCCGCCCCATTTTGGATCCCCCGCCCGCACCGCATGGCATGGCGACTCGAGTCCGGCTGCCCAGGACGGGGGGGAGGCGGGACCCCCCCTCCAGAAACCACCCCTCCGGTAGGTGCCCTGCGCCCTTAGTCAAGCAGGCATTTTTCCGCCTGCTTTTTTGGCCCGGGAATGGGTGGGGGGAGAGTTTAAAAGTTTTTTCCTGTGCCGTCTGTGCCGCTTGCTTGCGCTTTAATTGCGGCGGCCGGCGGCCGGCGAGACTGGGCTTTTTGCTGGCTGGCTGCGAGCCTGCAGCGAGTCCCACAGAGCAGCCCACTAGGACGGGGGATGGGGGGGAGGCCGGGGACCTCCAGAAACAACCCCTCTGGTAGGTTCCCTGAGGCACGGCAGGCATTTTTCCGCCTGCTTTTCGGCCGGGAACCGGGGTTTTTTAACTTTTAAAAACTTTTTTTTCTGTGCTGCGTGGCATCGCGCGATCGCGCGATGCAAGGAACGAGCACGACAAATCAGACCAAAATTGTTCGTTCGTCGGTTCGAGCTCAAAGTCTGGCGGAGTAATTCCCGTTACCGTTTCCGTAGAGTAACGGAAACGAGTAACGGAAACGGGAATACCGCTAAGTCATGCCCATCTCTAGTTTCTTGCATGAACACTTCCCACTAGAATAGATTAAGTAGGAGTAAGGCTGTAATGCAAGTCCCACTTATGGTATTATGTCTCACTCTGTCATATGAGTCCCTGCCATCATGTGGACTTCGGGAGGATCTCCTGTGGGGTATAGGGCTGTTGACCTTTAGAGGATTCAATGTAAGACCATCCTATATTCCTTCCACACCTTATTGAATGTTACATTATCCTGGTGCTTTGCCCTGACTTCCTCCCACCTCACATTTGAGGAGGGAGGGGCCTGACCCAGGACTCTGTGGGCTAGGTTGGGAACTCCAGTGGGCTGGATTATGGCTGCAGGCCAAGGGTTCCCCTTCCTTGCTCTAAAGCAGGAAAAAATAAAAAAAATGTGTCAATAAAAGAAAATGTTAAATGGCTGGATAACATTTCTAGCCCTATATTATAAAAAAGTCTTGGGCACAATGAAGTCGATGCCTTTCACTGTGACAACACCCTGGAAACAGAAGAAATGCATATGTAAATCATCAGCCAATCCCAGCAGGAGGGCGGGGGAATGGTATGGTGTAAAAAGGGTGCAGCCTGCTCTGTGAGAGTCAGTTGAGTTAAGTCAGTTAAGGGAGTTAAGAGTTAAGAGTGAGTGCTGGGAGAGAGCACAGCTCTGTTAGAGTTCTGTCAGGCACTGAGGGCTTTACTGTTTACTGGTTATTAAAGACAGGGAGGCTTGAAGAGTTGAATCAATCTATTCTATGTTTAAGGCAACACATACCAACATTAATCATTATTGTATTTATTTATTTTCTCAATAAACATTATTATTTTCATGTTATACATCTGAGTCTGTCCCAGTTCATAAGGCGACGATTTAAAAGGTGGCAGCATTACCAAGTGGATATTGTGAAGATTAATAAGTTGGTTCCCTACACATCACATTTTTTCATCACAGTCACACGTATAAAAGGGAGGTGTCGTCACATTCACATATAGCCATTTTCATATTATCTTAGGAGAGTTGGTGATAGGTGCAAAGTCATTATCTGAGTTGAGAGGCCACCAGAGATTTCTTAAGCTTACTTCATAGACACAGAAATGAACACAAGGAATGGTTTTTTAAATTATTATTTCTTGAAAAACATATATTACAGTCATTCATCCTGAAAATTCTACCTGATAGACACACTTAAATGTGGTGCATCTGGAGGACAGTCTTCAAGTGGAAGCACTGAGGCTTAGTTAAGCCTAGGTGCACGTTGCTTCCTGGTCAGAAAGAAATCTCTAAGCTAGCACTAAGGCAAAAATAGGAGGCGTGGGCAGAGGTAGGTCTACATAACCTCAATGTCCTCTAACTGAGTTTTTTCTCCTAAGTGAGCCATACTTGAGTGTCTGTCATGTAGAAGTTCCAAAATGAAGAACTATGGGATTTGTAGTCTAGGGAATCGGAAAATTCCATCTCTAATAAACACCTTAAAATGTTTTCATTTATACACTGTGTGAAAATGAGTTATGGGCACTGCCTTACCAGACTGATTCAGGTTTGTTCTCTGTGTGAGAAGATTCAAAATGGGCTATTACAGGAGAAGAAATTGATAGTTCAGAAATAACATATACTGTAGATGATGCTTAAAGACTGTACATGCAAATGTGAACTTATGAATTGTACTGTATTGCATCAGTCTGTGGATCCTCTTAGTCCAGTGCTGACAACACTGACTGGCAGTAGATCTCTAAGTTTCAAGCCAAAGCCTCTCTTAGTCCTACCTGGAGATGAAAAATAGAACCTTGGATTTCTACTGTACGTGTCAAACATATGCCCTCCATGTGCTATGGCTCAATGTACTGTCAATAAGCCAATTAATTTCCCTTAACTACACAGAGTATATCTGTTAGTGTCTGGGTCTAATGAGAACATCAGCAGAGTTCATGTCTAACAACTAGAAACAATCCAACTCCTAATTAAGGATCAACCCCATTGTATTAACAATAACTGAACTACCAGGAAAAACTAACAGTTTTGTTGGTTTTGATTGTTCAGCTTGTTTATTTTAGGATGTGTTTTTATTATATTTTCTTTATGTTGTAAACTGCCCAGAGTAGCTTTTTGCTAGATGGTTGTGGTATATAAATCAACTAAATGAATGGATGTTTGAATGAATAAATAAATATTGTAGGGAGGAGGAGCAAAAGAACATAGGAATCCAGCCTGAATCAGAGAGAAAGGACAAGAGAAAAGACAAGGCATGAGAGGCGAAGTATTATAGTGGTAATACTAATGCTAGAGAGCTAGTGTGGTATAGTGGTCTAGAACTCAGGAGACACGTTAGGATTCTGAACAGATTTCTAATTTGCTTTGAAAACTGAGATGGGGAGAGGCTATATTGACAAAATAGTCCATGAACATATCACATACCTTAAGATTGGCTGGATAGTTCAGTTACATAGGTATCAGATTGCAGAGGTTGAGAGCTCAATTCCTCACTGTGCCTCCACAACCCAAAGACCATTAGGATCCTGTCCAGCTCTGTAGTTCAAAGATTCATTCATTCATTCATTCATATTCAATTCTTTCCAAAGCAACCCAGAAATGTGCATCATACAAAAACAATAATACACGTATATCACACAAAAGAATAAAATGCTTCCTATAAATTATAAAAGTCAATAAAACCTAGCAAGAATCTAGGCAATTTTATTTCATAGACATGGCCATCATGCTTGCCACATGAAAGATGTAATGGTGGTCCCACACATCCAAAGGCCTTACAGGGATGTTTTGCTTGGCAGGAATTCAGGAAGAGAATTCCAGCATATGGGGACAACAACATGGACATAATTTTTTGCATACATTCAAGCTGGGCAGCTTTGACAGCAGCCACCTTTAAAAGGGCAGTTTTAATGTCCTCAATGGATATTTATTTATTTTATTTATTTTAGGGTATTTTTACCCCACCTTTCTACTTGAAAAGGAACCAAGGCGGCTTACAGTAATGTGGGATAATATACAGTCTAGTACAATTAAGACATATTCAAGTATTGAGGACTACAGCATCCTACAGCATTGAAAGAGAACACACACAGTTACAAAGAGAGTAAAATTCAATGTAAAGTTAAGAAAGAGGGAAACTAGCATTGAGAACATAATGTCAATGCAAAGTTTATAAACACAAAGTCTATGTGTTCATATATGATAGATTGATATAAAAGTCATATAATAGGTAGTCCATAATTTAGGGAAAGCTTGCCTGAAGAGAAAGGTCTTTGCCTGTTTCCGGAAAGATATAAGAGAGGGGGTAGTCCTGGCCTCTAGTGGGAGGGAGTTCCAGAGTCTGTGTGCAGCACTGAGAAGGCCTTTTCATGTCTTCACACGAGACGTGCCTGTCAGGGTGGAGGGATGGAGAGAAGGGCATCTACTGATGACCTTAGCACCCAAGCCAGTTCATACTGTGAGATTTGATCTTTAAGCTACTTAGGACCCATGCCATTTTGTGCTTTGTAGGTCAAAGTCAGCAGTAGCACCTTGAATTTTGCCTGATAGCTGATTGGCAGCCAATGGAGCTGCTTTAGTAGGGGTGTAATGTGATATCTGTTCCCTGCCCCAGTCAGCAATATGGCTGCAGCATTTTGGACCCGTTGGAGTTTCCAGAGACTTTTCATTGGTAGCCCAACATAGAGTGCATTACAGTAGTCTAGCCTGGACATCACTAGGGCATATGTCTCCATGGCCAGAGCTGATTTCTCAAGAAACAGGTGCAACTTGCTTACTAGCCTTAATTGTGCAAATGCACTCCTGGCCACAGCCGTGACCTGGATACAGGGTCATGGAGGTCTAGTAGGTATTAGGGCCACCATACGTTGGATGGAAGATTTCTGAAGGAAAATTCCACAACAGGTTACAAGCCACGATGGGAAAATGTGTTATCTCCAGGCTTAAAAGGAGGGTGCTTCAAAATGCCAGACATAGGGGAGTGGCATCCGGAGACAGGTATCTAGTTGTCTCAGGTGCTCCCAGAGGCATCAGGTGTGGTGGCGGCGGCGGCACTGTGAGATCAAGGAAACTGGACTAGATGACCCTTGGCCTGATCTTCTTATGTTCTTATCTTCTTATTATGTCTGTTGATGGCATGTATCAATAAATATCACCAATACTAAATGACTTCTGTGCTCCCCATATTGATGAATCCTCTTTATGTGTAGCAGACCCAGTATCATATCCCGTATTGTTCCAATTCCAAATACTGTACTTACCCAACCTTCAAGAGCAGATTTCAGAGCACATTGGGGAGGATGTAATAAGTTGAAAGAAATCTGTGAATATTAACTAAGCCTTGATGGACCGAAAACATTTCCATTAATGTGACCCAACAGGCCACGTCATATTATTGTTGCTCTTGTTGTTATTACAGCTTGTCTTCTGATCCAAAGGGCAACAGTGGGATCTACAGGTCATTAGCTTTTTGGCTGGATCATGACCAGTACTGTAAAACACATAGGGAACATTAAGCATATGTTTTATATTGTTTAATAATGCTTTATGAAAAAAACAGGTTGTGCTTATTTTTTAGTTAAAATATTGTTATTGTTACCAGCAGTTGTTGAAATGTGCTTGTGTCTCTTTCAAGAGCACAGATATATGGCTAAGGCTATTTGTTAAGCACATGCATCATTTTTCTTCTGCACGCTTTCTTCCTCCACATTAGATCTCCCAGAAATTCCAACAGGAGCCAAAGGTTGTTTTTCAAGTATTAATCTGCCCCTGTTTAAAATCATCCCAACTTTATTTAGCTTCAGAGTTTCTCCAGCTTGTTGGTTTTTTACTGTCCTGGGATTTAGATTATTGGTTATATAAACTGAAACAAACTCTCTGTTTAAATTTGGAAGACAGATCCACTCATTCTGGTTGCAGCCAAATAACAATGCAAACATGTCACAAATATTGCAGTAGACACGGTGTGCGGTCATTGTGAAAGTGCATTCGCCAAACTGATGGTGGGTCACCCCCTTAAAAACTTATTCAAAACATTTCATTGTTATATGTATGCATTAGAGAACAAAAATAAGCTTTTCTTATTTACATAGGGATGATGGCCAACTACGACGTCTTCTCATTTATTAGTTGTTTAGGTAATCAGAAAGCTGTACTAGAGCGGCTGCTTTCATAAACGTTCATACCAGTGAAAGGAGGGAATGGCACAAAGAAGCTAATGGAGAACCTCAGCAATACAAAGGAAGGAAGAGGGAGACAAAGTGCCCACATTAAGCCCCAATGTGTTTACAGTATTAGGGCAACCCAATGGCTTCCAGGGACCCAACATAAACTTCAGGAAAATATGCCTTGAGGTTCAGCCTTTTGCAAAACAAATGCCAATGAAAACTAACTTTTGAGGAAAAAGTGATGTCTCGTCGCAATGTACAAATGAAACAAATCTCGACCCCCACTCGACCCCCATATGCACATCACGTAGGAAGGATATGCTCAGCAAATGACTTTGTGTTCTCTCTCTCTCTTTTTGCATTTATTTATAGTTTTAAAACAAAAAATATAACATGGAAAGGAAAAAAACATGGAACAATTCTAGTCTTCTTAAACAAAATTTGCATGATAAATGATAAATGATAAAGTTGATCTAGAAATGTATAGAAATCATGCCATCTTTCATTGAAATCTTCATAAAGTCCATTTGATTTCAGTAATTCTGAGATCTTGTCTATTTCTGCACAGTTCAGCACCTTCCTCATAATTAACTGGTCTTTGTCAAGAATCTTGCTGGTCTTCCATAGTTGTGCATACAACATTCTGGCTGTCGTGATAATATGGATTATTACATTTTTTGCCATCATTGATATTTTGTTGTATCATAGACAGTAAAAAAATCTCAGGTTTTAACTCCAGATTGATTAAGAGAGTTTGTGAAATGAATTCTTGTACCATACACCAGTATTTTTTAAAACCCTCTTACAGCAAATGGTTTGTTCTTTCAGCAGAGACAACCAGCTATTCAAGTGGTAAATGCTGGGACCCCTCTCCACTGCAAGAGGTCCCAAATCCTTGCAAATTATTCAAATACACCACTTAAAAAGGGCAAGAGGAAAAGTCCAAGAAAACTTCATAGGCTGAGAGTGAGCTGATGCTTGAGATGGAGCATCTCTGGATTTCTACCACTAAAGAAAGTTGTGTTGCTGTTTTGGGGTGAGTCTTGCCTAGGGGGTCACAATTCTTACTGGAGGCCTATGTCTATTTTACTTTTCCTGAGGAAAGCACTTTCCTCATGCCCTGAAGCTTATTATATTCAATAATGCTGGAAATTATTATACAGGTGGATTGAGTGGCCTATGAAAGAGATTTAGTCCACATCATGCTGGATAACTAGCTAATGAATTACTGATAGTTTATTTATTCTTTATTTTATTAATTTATTTTACATATACTGCCTTTCTCCAAGAACTGGGGGCGATGGTAACTTACAAAATAGTTTAAAACAAGAGAAGATGAAATTACAATGAAGTCATAAACCTTAAAAAAGAATAAAATTCAGTTACACTGTTAAAACACAATTAAAATTTATACACTTTAAAAATCACTCAATTAAGAATACTATAAGCCCAATTTGCATTAAACCAATAAAACCAGCACATCAGCTAAGATCTTGTAACTTGAAGGAGGTTATTTTCCAAAGAGATCATATTTTGTCTTAAGATTGGTTCTTTTGAGCTGACAATGTAAGTTGTTCAATGTAAGTTGTTCACAGTGAATAGAAAACATTCACTGTGTAAAGGCCTTGAGTCCAGAGCACTACAAAAACCCTTGCCCACTCACATGCTGAGGAGAAAAATACTACCCTTGTCAGTGAGGATAAAATAAGCAAGAACCTCTCCCCCCCACACCAGGTGTGGTTTGATAAAACAAAAGAATTGGCTGTCGAGGCAATGGCTAGACCCACCAGTGTTCCAAGCTGTGACAAAAAGAGGAACCTGGCTTGAATATTCATGAGTCTGTTTTGAATAGCCAGTCACCAAGCTGGTGCACATCGTTAAGAATGTTATATATTGGTACCTAGTGGTTGCTGGAGAATTTAGTTTTGGTTGAGTTCAGTTGAGAGAGCTGAGTCAGTTCGGATTGTCAGTTGGTCAGGTGTGAGATCCTGCCACTTTTCATATTTTGTTTTAAAACTATAAAACCAGTTGTCTGACTCGCTCAAATACATACAAGTGTCCAGTTAATCTAGTGGTGGCAGTGAGTGGAAACCCAGTGTGCGTGGTGTATGTCACACAAGCATCCCACACATCGGGGCCCTCTGTCTATATGCAAGCTGAACCTCTTGGTTCAGGAGATGGAATGGGAGGGCATGGAGCAGGCAAGCATTTCTCCAGCCTTTCATCCCCAACTACAACAGTAGCTAATTCCATAAAACACCTGCACTGCCCTAGAAGATCTGGACAAGTTTGCCTTCTGGTTCTATGAGTGCCTCCATAGAAAGGTTCTTCCTGGACTGAAGAAAAAAAATGGCAGCTGGCAGTTGGCCAAACCAGGGAGGATTTTATTGCTCCTGCGACTTTCAAAAAGCCTTCCACAGATTTTCTGATAAATCTTCAGGAAATGTGTTTGCAACCACAAAGCAAATTATGCTCCAAACTACAGATTTAATGAAACTTTTCTGGAACACCAAGTTGCAAATACATGTCTTCACACTTTATACTCACCCAAAAATAGTTATATAATAATAATGGAGCTAGCGGTACTCCCTCCTCTGCACCCCCCCCAAAAAAGAGTCTGTACTGAGGTGGGATGTATTTCCTCACATCACTGCATATCTATTTTACATTTGCCAGTAATCCTTTTTCAAAATCTTATAAGACCTTTCCCAGCACCCACTATTTATTTAGAGGACTGTAACTTATGCACCATTATCAAAGCTCCATAAGACTAAGCCATCTTGGCCATGCTGCAGACCAGCCTCCCAGAAAAATCAGGGATGTAACCTTATCTGATATATAACAGCTACAATTCCATGGAATCCCTTGACAATGGATAGCAACCTTAATTACTAAGCTGATCTGCTCATATAACCAACATTATATTATTTTCTGAACATTCGATATCCAGTGTGGTGTAGTGGATAAAGTGGTAGATTGAGGCTTAGGAGACCTGGGTTCAAATCCTCCTCAGCTATGGAAACCCACTGGTGTGTGCAACTATGAAAAACACTTCTTTATTATCTCACTTGCCTTGAGAACCCTATTAGGATCACTATAAGACAAGCTTCAATTTGAGAGCACATAACAACAACATGTACTATATGGTAACCAAAGAGATTTATATTATAAGCAATAGAAAGTCCAGCAATCAGCCTTAGAAATCTACCTATCCAAAAATCTAAAGTGTGTGTGGGGAGGGACCCATAAATATCCATGCACCCAGAAGTAATATTATATCATTTATTGCAAGAATGTGCTTTCCAAAAGTACCATAATTTACCATAATTGCCAAAAAAATTATCCCATTGTACTACTGATTATTTTTGTTTGTCTGTATCATCACATTATTTTTCTAAAATAAATAAATAAATAAATACATAGTAAGAAAATTCAGAAGCAGACAGAAATATTCTCCAAGTGCTAAATCTTTAATGGCACAAATGTACCTCTCCCACCACCTCTTGGGGTGCGGGACTGAAAAAATTAAAAAATGTAACTCAGGAAGCTTTCTTGTGTCCTTTGGAAGGAAGTTGAGAGCCACCTTGCCATGTGTTTCTCCTCTACCCAAACCCCAGCTTTTCAAGTGGTCTGGAAGCCATTCTTTCAAAAAACCAGAAATCATTTAACATTAGGGATGGGCACAAAACTGAAAAATAATGTTTCATTTTGTGTTCACCTCGTTTTGTTTTGTTTCATTTCTTACAATATTTTTTTTAAAAAAATCATACCAAACGAAATGAAATGGCTCCCCTGGGTCCTAGAGGCATCAGATTTGGTGCCCGGGAGCCATTTTTAAAGGGCTCCTGCTGAGCTGTTATCGGCTGGACCCCTTTAAAACAGGCCCAGTCAGCACCAGGGGAAACCCCCTGGTAACGACTGGTCCAAATTTAAAGGGGCACAGCCATTGACAGCTTGGCAGGAGCCCTCAGAAAATGATGGAACGAAACGGTTCATTTCAATGCAAAAATGACTGTTTCATTTTGTCTATAACGAAATACTGCTTCCTCATTTCATTTCATTTCGTTTTGTTATGTAGCAAAATGATGAAACAGCATTTCTTTTTTTTTGTTTCTTGCCAATCCCTATTTAACATCTTAGGAGCAGCAGAAAAGGTGAAGCCCTTCTCTCGATCCACTAGAGGGCACAAAGGGACTTTTTCAGTTTTTAAAAAATATCCCAAAACTGGGGTGTGAGTATTGCGTGGTGGTGGTGGTGGTGGTGGTGGTGGGGAGCTCTTCAAAGTTCACAGACAAGTAGCTGTTGCCCCACAGCATCTAGAAACTGCCCCCTCCCTTGTGGACTATACCTTGGGATACCTAGGGGGAGGCTTTTGACATGGCTCTCATATAACCATTTTGATTGCAAAAGCAAAGTGCTCTGCTTATATACCGCCCCATACCACTACATGTCGTCTCTGGGCAGTTTACAATTTTAATTACAGTGTGCAGGCTACACATTGCCCCCCAGCAGGCTGGGTACTCATTTTACCGACCCCGGAAGGATGGAAGGCTGAGTGAACCTTGAGCCTGCTACCTGGGATTGAACCCAGGTCGTGAGCACAGTTTTACCTGCAGTACAGGCATTTAACCACTGCAAAATTAAAAAAATAATTGCAAGACATAAATTCTACGTTGAGCGCACACATTACCACCTTTGATCAGATAGCCGCCACTGACAATTCAGAAAAACATGCAATGTTTTCTTGCAATTTCTCTCCTGTATCACTCAAGAGCATATTGAGAAGATAATCTTTATTTGTTCACAACCAGGGCATTCAGTACATTTTCCTTTCTTGGGTCCTTGTGTCAAAGCTCGCATGGCATATAATAGCCCGATTTTTCCAACAAGTGTAAATTTAAGCCACTGTGTATTCCGGCTTCCTTTTAGAAATCACTAGACCGTGTCCTTGCCTTGACATTTTGCTTTCATCTCTGCAATAAGTGGCAACTAACAGGTGTGTACCTTCTTGAGGTATTGTTAGATGTAGTCTTGCCATGCGAAGGAATGGCTCTTATATTTGTTACCACGAATATGGTTGCTATCCTAAATCAAAAGAAACACTTGCAATCTTAGCTTCTGAGATTACAAAATTGCTGGCTGACTTTTTGAATACATTCAGTGACATGGTTAAAAGACCTGCAATACACATCTTGGGGGAAATCAGCCTGAGGAAGATAAGGATTCCTTATATGTACAGAGGGAAGCAAAATGAGGCAAAAAAGAGGTCCATTAAAAAATCAACACCAAGATCCAGAGCCAAAAATAATCTACTTGACAGTAAGTGATAACACATTGTGAATTACACTCAGACCCAATAATCTGGCTAGATTATAAAACTGGGAGGAGAATGTTACTTATGGAAGATATGACAAAGGTTTCTGTTATAAAATAAAACAAAATGTTCATGTTTCTAAGATAGGGAAAATTTGAGTAATAAAGTAGATTCCACTCCTATCTTTCTCTATTTCAGAGACAGAGTTTGGGGAATTTTTGTAAAATGAACATCACTGGAAAATGCAATGTTGCCTTCTTATAATAAGTTGCAAACATATTGCATTGGATGGGTGGTTTGCAGGGCGGTGAGGTTTTCTTTTAAATTCAGCCTGCCATTCTTGAGATGGAAAAAACATCTTTTTGCTGCCAAATTTTACACAAAACGTAGTAAACACCATAGTAGTAGACACACCTGTCCCACTAATGCTTTGGGTAAGAATGCCTGTAGGTACAGAATTTTTTTACTTATTTTGTTTGGTTATATTCATTTTTCTGCTGCTTTTCTCCTAATTGAGGGATGCAAGGCAGCTCACTGGTTACTAAAAAAATAAGTTGACCAAAAGCACAATAAATTACAATGCTGGGGAAAAAACATATGTACACTGCTATTAAAACTATTACTTAAAATGTTTAAAAACACCTCAAAACTCCCATACAATAGTAACAGTGTCCGACACACATAAAATAATGATAACACCCACCACACAACAGGCTGTCTTTCTGACTGCAGGCAGCTTGTTCTCAACTAGATGTGAGACACTGATGAGACTTCTTCACATTGTAGTTATAGTAAATAGGAATGAACACATCCATCTGTTTGGAATTAAAAAATTAAACAGCATTGCAGAGCTGATCCCATGGAACAACTTTGGCTGTAGCCGTTAGGGGACCGATAAATATTTTTGTCTGATTTGCTTTCTCTTTCTATAAGAACTTACAAACATTCACACAGTCCTACAATAATGTGACAGGAAAGCATTGAGATATCTAAGATAAAATGTGGGGGAAAGTAAAACTGCCAGAAAAAAGTTTTGTGTTTTTAAAAGTGCAACTCACACAATCACTCATCTGGGCAATAGCTCGGAGTCCTTTCTTGCATATCTGGGTTGAATCCCTGCTCATAAACCCACATTAGTGAAGTCCCCCCCCCTCCCGATGTTTAATACCTAAGTGGCAGGAAGCTGTATCCCTTCTATTCAGAAAAGAGGTGTGGAGACTGAATTTGGCTGGTCCAAACTTTGGCAGAACTTTCCAAAGTCCAGATTTCATCATTAGCTCAATGGGAATAAACCAAAGATTTAAAATGTTCAAATTTGAGGAGGGGAAGAAACATTGGACAGATCCAATTGTCAAGTGTTCACTTTGTTGGCCAAGGAGGGACAGATTGGCCAGTTCGATTTTCGTGCATGGTTTCCACCTCCCTCGGTCTCACAAGCAAGGCTGCCTTGTGTCCTTTCCGGGAGAAAAGTGGAGTAAAAATATTTTAAATAAATAAATAAATAAATAAAATAATAAACACATCAGACAAAAAGACAAGGCAGAAATAGGACAACAAACCAAAACATTGTAGCACGTGAATGACCACTTGCTATAACGAGACCTTTAATGGATCAAGGCCACTTTCTCTGGAGATGATCAGACTGAGGATGTATACTTGATCCAGAAAAGATCACAGTAAAATTTAACAGACTTCAAGGTGCCACAATGTTTTTGTCTCTAATCTTATACTCTCTCTCTCTCTCTCTCTCTCTCTCTCTCTCTCTCTCTCTCTCTTCTTTCTTTCTTTCTTTCTTTCTTTCTTTCTTTCTTTCTTTCTTTCTTTCTTTCTTTCTTTTTTTTTTTACTATTTTAGAGTGCTGATCAGGCCACTCCTGGGGCCCAGTAGGTGCTCCTTTTTATTTATTTTTATTCTTATTTTATTTTATCTTATTTTATATTTTACTTCTTGATTTGGCACCACACTACAGCTGTAGTGCGGGGCTTTTGTTTATTTGTTTGTTTGTTTTGTTTAAGTGCCAATCGCATGGCCCCTGGGGCTTGGTCAGTGCTAGGTTTTTTAATATTTTTAAAAGATTTTCGGGTGGCGACTGGGCTACCCCTGGGGCCCAGTCGGTGCTCCTTTTTAATTTTTATTTTATTTTAATTTTATTTTTATCAGGGTTTTTTTACTGCCAACCACGTGGCCATGCTACAGCTGTAGTGCAGCCATCGGCTTTTTTTTCCTGGTTGCCATCCCTGATGGACCTCCAGACCAGCACCAGGTAGGAGACCATTTTTTTTATTTGTTTCATTTCGTTATAAATACACTCTCGGCTTCGTTATTCATTTTGTTACATAACAAAATGAATAATGAATGATGAAACGAACTAAAAGTTCATATATATATATATATATATATATATATATATATATATATATATATATATATATATATATATATATATATATATATATATATATATATATATATATATATAAACAGGAACTTGTATCAAAACATCTCTCTCTCTCTCTCTCTCTCTCTCTCTCTCTCTCTCTCTCTCTCTCTCTCTCTCTCTCTCTCTCTCTCTCTCTCTCTCTCTCTCTCATTTTTTTTTGTTCTAGGGTTTCTTTTGTCTGATATGCCTGCTAGTGAGATTTCTTATTTCAGAGGTAAGACAAGCCAAATTAATTGCTGCTCTGGCTTTTGCAGAACTGAAAACTGGAAGCAAAAAACAACCATCGTTTCTAGCAGTATATTAACTCAATCTTTGCAAATCCCTTTAAAATTGAATGTAGACGTATGAATGCCGCCGAAGATTGTAAATCTTGCAGTAAAACTAAAATCAATGTAAAATGTCAGCGCAAATGCCAGCTAACAACTAGATCCAAATAAGTCCTATGAAGTGAAGTCAATAAAACACATGTTCAAATAAGTAGGGTTAAAACTGCAGCATAACTGGCTGGCTGTCTCCAGAGTATGGCCATGGTCTTACCAGAGTTTTCTGCGTATATAAATTTCCTTCGTATTTTTTTCCTGGGTGGTCACGTGGTTTTTAATGTGCAGTTAGTGTCCTCTCTTTTGTGACGTATTTTCGTACTCTGGTTCGAGTACGTCGTATTTTCGTATTCTGGTATACCTGTCTACTTCGCATTTTGTCCTTCTTTCCGGCTCTAGTTTCCAAGCCTCCGTGGTGTTAAAGGGGAACAACTGATTTTACTGCATATTTTCAGGGTCCTTTTGTGGTTACAGAAGCAAATAAGTAAGCATTTTCGAGTGAAGTTTCTAAATCTAGCCCCTTGTGGTGGTTTAGTAAACTTAGCTGAAACTGCTATTCCAAGGGCGTAGTTGGCCGGGACCATAATTTACTTCTCTTCCTGGTTAGCACGTGATCTTTTACTATGCAGTTCGCTGCCATGAAACTACACAGAAAACACTGGTAGGACCGCGGCCTAGGCCCCACTTTGTCTAGTAGTAGCTACTCTCAAATTAGTGTCTGCAGTTTTGCATTTTTAGACACAGTTTTTGATACACCCTTAGGGAAGAACCTTACTGAACTCAATGTGGCTTGCCTCTTAGTAGGGCACTTTCCTTCTTCTTCTTCTTCTTCTTCTTCTTCTTCTTCTTCTTCTTCTTCTTCTTCTTCTTCTTCTTCTTCTTCTTCTTCTTCTTCTTCTTCTTCTTCTTTCTTCTTCTGTTTAATGGTGAAACAGGTCCAAAGACACTATAACTATCACTTACTGTATGAATGGCTTGTAATAGGACAGTGTCTTTAAACAATTCAGGGTAGAGATGGGCACAACTTGAAAAAAAAATTTTTCGAGTTGTCGTTAGTCGGGCCGGTCCCGTTTTGGGTCGTTTCCGTTATTCGCGAAAATTCACAAAAATTAGTTGGTTTGTTTTTTGTTTTTTGTTTTCATTAGTACTGGTTTTTTTGGGGGGTAGCGGGCTCCTGGAGGCACCTCTGTGGGGTGGGTGCCTCCTCTGGCCCGCTATAAAGGGAAAGCAGGCTCCTGGAGGCACCCGTGGGTGCCTCCTATCCTCACCCACTAGGAAAGGGAAGCAGGCTCCAAGAGACCTCAACATGGGGGTCTCCCCTCCTCACCTGCTGCTGCTGCAAAATGGTATGCAATAGCCATATGGATATGCATACCAGTTGCAGACAGTGAGACTAGTGATGGCAGTGAACCCAGAGCCATAGGTGATGCCTAAGGCTCTCGCACCACCATGTCTCACACAGAAGGGAATTGTACTTGCGTGTAGTGCAATGCAAGTAGATCTGGCTTAGGGTTAAGGTGGGTTAGTGCAAGGGCTAGGGTTAGGCTAGTGACGGGTAAGGTTACGGTGGGCTAGTGGGTTGCACCTCTGGGTGCCTCTCTGACCCACTAAGAAGACAGTCTGTGACGTATGGGTAAGGACTGGAGTCAAGGGTTAGGGTTAGGGTTAGGGGGCTAGGGCAGGTTTTAGGGGGCTTTTTGGCACATCCCAGAAGTATCCATGGCCAAGTGGTCATGCGATTGGTGGGATGGCTCCAAAAATTTGCATGGTCGTCCACTCCCACATGGCTGGCCACTCGGCCAGCCCATCATTGCGCAGGTGTAAATAAAATAAAATAAAATAAAATCAATGGAGGACAGAGAAGGAGAGGAGAGACATTTTGTTGCAAGAAAAAACCCACTGCTACTGTGAAAAATCTGGCAGTTAATAAATTTTCGTGTGTTTCTGTTGTGCTTGTGTGTTTTTGGACCACGATTTCAAAAACAATATTGCGTTTGCTGCCCCATTTTGGATCCCCCGCCCGCACCGCATGACATGGCGAGTCCGGCTGCCCAGGACGGGGGGGGAGGTGGGACCCCCCCTCCAGAAACCACCCCTCCGGTAGGTGCCCTGCGCCCTTAGTCAAGCAGGCATTTTTCCGCCTGCTTTTTTGGCCCGGGAATGGGTGGGGGGAGAGTTTAAAAGTTTTTTCCTGTGCCGTCCGTGCCGCTTGCTTGCGCTTTAATTGCGGCGGCCGGTGGCGACACTGGGCTTTTTGCTGGCTGCGAGCCTGCGGCGAGTCCCACCAGAGCAGCCCAGGACGGGGGATGGGGGGGAGGCCGGGGACCTCCAGAAACAACCCCTCTGGTAGGTGCCCTGAGGCATGGCAAGCATGTTTCCGCCTGCTTTTCGGCCGGGAACTGGGTTTTTTTAACTTTTAAAAACTTTTTTTCTGTGCCACGTGGCATCGCGCGATCGCGCGATGCAAGGAACGAGCACGACAAATCAGACCAAAATTGTTCGTTCGTCGGTTCGAGCTCGAAGTCTGGCAGAGTAATTCCAGTTACCGTTTCCGTAGAGTAATGGAACCGAGTAACGGAAACGGAAACGGGAATACCGCTAAGTCGTGCCCATCTCTAATTCAGGGTTATATGTGCATCTCCCTGGCAACCATGAGGTGGAGCATAGCACCCCAGGGTGCTAGTTCCTTTATCTGCCTTGTATTCAACCTGGCAAATTCATGGATTTTTAAATAGAAAGGAAAACTGAAAGTATCAGAACCATAAAAGGAAGGTGCTGAATCAGCACAGATGGAAAAAGTGCCTGAAAGCTATTCTTGCATGAATTCTGAGAACTTTCCTGCATAATTCAGTCATTGACATGGTGGAAAAAGTCTCTGGGAGGAATCACTGGACAACTGGTGTTATTTGTTGTTAAGCTATAGTGCAACGTGAAAAAATTCAACTAGCATAAATTACCCTTTTGCCCTTCTTAAAATTTTTGGGTTGAGCAAAAGAACTGATCTGTATTTGTACATCTGCATGTATGTACATAAAAAAACTGCATTCATATATAGTTTTTGAGTGACTAGGTCTGAAGTACATTTTAGGACATTTTTGTCAAAAAACAACAAATAAAGCAACCACCCCAAGATTTTGTTTGTCATTTCTTGTTGGTACAGTGATATAACTGCTGAAATTCATCCTTTCCCCCCATGTCCTTTCTGGACTGGAAATGGGCAAACAATTTTGTCAAAAATGACTCTGATGGCACTGTGTCACCTCCACAGCCAAAGACATAGCTGTTTAATCTTCCCCATTCACGATAGTTGAGTTTTTCACAGAGACCCAGCATTGGACAGGTACTGTATGGACACAAACAAGAGTTTGGTCTATAGGCCCTTATTTGGAAGTAACCAAGTCAAGGAGCACATCCCTAATTCTAAGTAAAATGCATAGGTTCTGACTCCCTGTTGCCTTCTGAATCATATATTCGGTATTTCTACATTCCAGACTAAAATCAACACAAAAGGCAAGGATGAAAGTACCAGGTGGGAGATATATATATCTGTGGTGTAGTGAATGGGAAACAACTTTGATAATGCATGTGGAGGCACAAGCAAAGGCCAGGCATGAATCCTCATGCTCAATCCCCCACCATTTCCACCGCTCCTTGCTAGGTGGTCAAGGGGATGCCCAGCTGCCAGCTGGCGCCGTTTGTATTGCCCAAGCAACAATACAGCTGCCTGCTGTGCTCTTGGAAATAAGCACATCTGCCAGGCAATATTTTCTGTCTCCTCTGACCTGGGGCACAGGGATCTGAGTGCCTTTCCCAACTCAGGTCTCATTAGATGCAATTAGATTACCAAGAAATGTGGCTGACAAAAGGCACGTATTATGTCTCATTTGCATTAGTGGTAAAATGGCTTCAGACTGAAATTTCATAAGGCCAGTTCTTGTCATTTGTCAAGCAATGTTATTCATGAGAGAAGCAGTAGATTATGAGGAGCCATTTTAAACACTCTGAAATGTAATCATAGTCTCTTGGTTTTGTTTTGTTCCCATTCCAGGCTTTGACATCTTTCATTTTTCAGTTAACTCCTTTGTTGTGTCTTTATCATCCAGATAATCAGTATCTCCCAGAAAGCCAAAGCAGTCATTTTCATTGCTCTTGAAGGTTTTTTTTTTTTTTGAGGTGGCAGAGATCATTTCAGTTTTGTCTGTTTTGACACGTGTGGGAGAGGAAAGGGTCTGGATCCTTTGAGGTCAATGCCCCCCCACATATTTCCCAGTTCCATATGCAATTGCCCTTTTCCCACCCCTGCACAAAGAAGCATCCAGTATCTCCTGGTAGAACTGGCCCTGAGCTAAGGAGATTGGCAGAGCTTTACAACTGTGCCAGCGTTACCCTGGATCTTAGCTAGTTTTTTCCATATGGGCTCAACAAAAGTGTCTTCTAAATGCTTATGATGAATTGATAACACTATCTTACCCTATACTTCCCCATAGTTTATAGGGAGGCCTCCTACTTGCCTCTGTAAAGTTCTCCGAATAACATTGGTAGAGTGTATATCTCCAGATTTTCTACAAATGGTACTCATGATGACCCTTTGAAATAATTGTCACTATCTACTTATTGTGTTGCTGTGGTTGGGGTTGCTCTGGACTTCACAAGTGTATGCCTTGTGAAGTGCCATGAATCATTTGCCTCCCATGGTGATTCACAACTATATCACTATAATTTAGCAAAGTAAAAGATCACACAATGCTAACACCTCAACCATTGGAAGGGAATGAAGATGTTACATTTCATCTGGTGACTGACATAATCGCAGGACTAATTGGGTGAAATGCCCTGCCTCCTGGAAATATGTAGAAGGTGATGCTAGAGGCAGTAGAGAGAAATAGGCAAAAAAAAAAACACCCCACACTAGGGATGGGCACAAAACGAAAAACAAAATGCTGTTTCATTGTGTCATTATGTAACAAAATGAAACAAAATAAAATGACGCAAGGAAGCAGCATTTTTTACAGACGAAATGAAATGGTGTTTTTTTTCTTGAAATGAACCATTTTGTTCCATCTGTAAGCTGCTTGGGAAGGGGAAAAGATTTTTTAAAAAAGCTCTGGGCTTTTTTAAAAAGCTTTTTTTGCTCCCCTAAGCCCTGCCTGCCAGCTGATTGGCGCTAGGATGGGGGGAGTTTCCCCCCCACCCCAGCATCAATCAGCTGGCAGGCAGGATTTGGGGGGGAGGGAAACTTTTTTTAAAAGCCTGGAGCTTTTTTTAAAAAAAAACTCCCCCCCCCAAGCCCCACCTACCAGCTGATCAGAGCTAGGGTGGGGAAAATTTTCCCCAGCCCAGTGCAGATCAGCTGACAGGTGGGACTTGGGGAGGGGAAAGTTTTTTTAAAGTCCAGGGCTTTTTAAAAAACCTTTCCCTCCAACACTTTCCACCCCCCCCCACGAACCATTTTGTTAGTGGTTCATTTTGTACATTTTTTTAAAAAAAATTGTATGAAATGAAATAAAAAAGTGGGGGGAGAGACAAAAGGAGACAAAACAAAACATACTTTTTTCATTTTGTGCCCATCGCTACCCCACACCCTTCCCCACTACATTCAGTGTGAAAGAAGGCAAAGTCAAGATCCAACCCATTACATGTTTATCTTAAGAAGCTCAGAGATTCCCAGTGGTTGCCATCTGAGCACTGATCAGCAATACAATTAGCCTCCACAGTGTGACAGCCATAGATGCTCTAAGCCTATTCACTGCTATTAACATCATATGAAGAAATTACCCGCCAAGCTTCCAGAGATAAATGGATGTTGAAAACAAAGCATCATAGGAGATGAACATAACATTTGATAGCACATTTGGAAGAGATGAAAGAGAAACAGTTGTATTTTTTTTCTTTCAAAAAGAAGACAATCAGTTTTATTGGTGGGTCTATAAATTCTAAAAATGAAAGCTCATCCATGAATGTAGTGGTGATAGATTCCCCTCTATAACGTACACATCAACACTTGTGTCCTTTATCTTATTGCATTCAACCCATGTGGATGTTGACAGGAGGGAAGAAATTGGAAGTGCAGTTGCTTTCTCTGGGTCACCCGAGCCTCACCCTTCAGTGCCACTGTCCTCTGGCAAAAATGACACTTTTGAACTTCTATACAGGATTTTGGCCTATTTTTTTTTCCTTCCAATAGGCAAATTTTAATAAGATTAAAGCCTGCTGGACAAATAAGCAGAATGAAAGAATTGGAAAGACTTGCAGAAAAAGCAGTTTTGGGCTCATCTAATTAACCACGGATGCCAAAAGGCACAACAAGGAAATACATATCAACAATATGACAGGGTTTTTCTCATTCTCCACTGAGCCTGTCAGTAAAAAGAAACTTTATGCACACCCTCTTCTCATTGACTGTGTAGTTTTCATCTTGTTTATGTGTCTAGAGTGGCTAAATCATGCCCTTAGGAAAAGTGATTTTGCAGAGAAATCTGCTAATATGATGGGGTCAGAAACAAAACAACACACACACACACACACACACACACACACACACACACACACACACACAAGCCACAAAGAAGAACTGAGTAAGGAGAAGCCTCAACAGGAAATCCTTGAAATTCCATTCATTATTATGACCTTATTATAAAGTGGTATTATACTATTTTGGCTGTGGCAAGCAACTGGGAATCCTGCTAATGGACACGTATGTTATTGCCTTTACAGTATGAAGAAAGTAGAGATAATGAACTAGCCATTTATCTATATGTTGTTTCACTGCGCCCACCGTTCTAGTGTGTTAGAAGGACAAACATCTGCAGCATGTGGGATTTTCTAATTACAGGTGCAGCTTCGAACCCTCACTAACTTCCCATGTTGAAGAAAATGGTGGTTCCTTGGCACCTGAAAACAGAGCAACTAAAATGATTACTGGGCTGGGGGACCTCCCTTATGAGGAAAGGCTAAAACATGTGGGACTCTTTAATCTGGAAAAAAAGGCACCTTAGGGGGGATATGATTCAGATGTACAAACTAATGCAGGGCATGAGTCAAGTGGATAGAGGGACACTCTTCTCCCTCTCACAAAATATCAAAACTAGGGGACATTCACTCAAACTGTGGGTTGGGAAAGTGAGAACAGACAAAGGAAAATATTTTTTTACCCAGCGTGCTGTTAGTCTTGTGGAACTCCCTGCCATAGGATATGGTGATGGAATCTGGCCTGGATGCCTTCAAAAGGGGATTGGACAGATTCCTGGAGGAGAAGTCAATCACAGGTTACAAACCATGATGGAGATGTGTAATCTCCAGTTTAAAACCAGGGTACTTCAAGGGCCAGATGCAGGGGAGTGGTATCAGGAGACAGATCTCTAATCTCAATGCGCTCCCAGATGCATCTGGTGGGGCCACTGTGAGATACAGGAAGCTAGACTCGATGGACCTTTGGCCTGATCCAGCATGGCTCTTCTAATGTTCTTATGTTCTTAAATATATTTGTAGTAATTTGGGCCCATCCTTTTACGATTAAGCAACCTCCTCAACTATAGAGTTCAGGCCAAAAAGAGGTACATCAGAGTGTAAGATTTGTAGTTGTCCAGGGGTGTGTCTTTGTTTGTTTGGTCAATTTTTTATTTTGTTTTTTTAATTTTTGTTTGTTTTGTTTTTGTTTGTTTTTTAGTGCCCTCTTGAATCAGTGTGGCTCTCTATATCAGGCAAAATGCAAATGAATAGAACAAAGCAAAATAAGACACAAGTTAAAACCTCACTGTTATACAATGGTACCTCTACTTACAAGTGGCTCTACTTATGAGTAATTCAACTTAAGACAGAAAACCATTGACATTTTAACTGCTGCCTTACAAATTTTAGATGTGGTCTGCTCTACTTACATTTTTTTGTTTTTTTCAATTTTTTAAACTTTTTACTTTTTTTTAGATACGGCTGCTCTACTTACAAGTTGTTCAACTTAGGAGCATGCATTCGGAATGGACTGAACTCATAAATAGAGTTAATCCTGTGTCTTAATATGAGCTTTTGTGGACAGATCCACTTCATTAGACATAAGGAGGAAATGAAATACTCGATGGAATACCAAATTACAAGTAAAATGTTTAAACATTCATTAGTTCTGAAAGTCTTGGGTGTGTAGTTACCTCTCACATGCTGTAATTTCTTGGTCTAGAAGAGAGAGCACACAGATAACCAGTCAGAGCAAAAAAAAAAGGGGGGGGTGATGGCTTTCTGAAGACTGTCAGGGGTAAGTATGACACTTTAAACTGTCATGAGTGGGGGAGAGAGCAGGTAGTCTAGTCATAGTATGCTTTATGCTTCCCATGGTCTGCCAAATGGGTTTATGTTTTTATATGAGCATTTTTGAAATGTTGTGTACTTTGATATTTTCTGGAAACTTCCCAGAGTAGTGGCTTGCCCACTTAATGGGAGGAGTTTAAGTTTAGAGATAGATAGATAGATAGATAGATAGATAGATAGATAGATAGATAGATAGATAGATAGATAGATAGATAGATAGATGATATAGTTATAACGGGATGGAAATTTTGTTTAAGAAGACTAGAATGTTGTTTCCTTTCCACAGTCTCATGCAATGGCTATATATGATTTGACTGAGCTGTATGGCCTGTGCTGTGTGCTCTGAAGTCCTATGCGCATAAGCAGCTGGTCCATTTTCTGGTTGTGCAGTTTTGGTAGATGGATCTGATGAAGAAGTGCTCTGGGCAATGAGCCTTCATGCTGCAGAAGATCAATGTGGCCTGGAGGAAAGCCACCAGAGCAGTAGGTCGAACTGCCCCTGCAGAGGTGATGGGGAGACAGCAGGCACACCCTGAGATTAATTTTGGATGAGTCATACTTTCATCAGCCCGATGGGATGCATCTATCATGCAGGATTTGTGGGCTGTACAACCCTTGGAGTGAACAACTGGATTTGTTACAACTGTAGAAGACAGGTGGGTTCCTCATCTGCCTCTCATGAAAGTGTTGGACATTGGGCTTGGTCCTGATTTTGGGGGAACAGTCAGCATACCCATATCTTTCTTCAACAGATCTTGGTTGGTAAGGTATTCAAGTACATGTCCAATCTGGGTGTTGTGGCAATGTCATTCCCAAGTGGCAAGGAGACAACAAAGTGGCTTGTACACCTCCCCCTAGCATCTTGTCATACTGGAGTTTCAGAGCAGGTGGTTTGGAGGTATTGTTCAGTGGTTGACAGGTGAATTGGCTGAAGCCTGGATACATTGCCCCATGGTTTGCCCATGATTTTTCACTTGTAACCAACATGTTGTGTCCATATATTCCAGCAAGACTGTTTGTTCCTCATTGTTTTGCCCATCATGCACTGCTTCATCCCAGACCACAAAGGTGTGATAGCTGCAATAAAGATCTTCTCCTTGTCTTGATTTCCTTGGGAACACCAAAACTTTTGAGGTTTCTGGAAACTTTGGCAAGAGTGGATAGGAAAACAGCCTCAATGTCTAAAGCTTTTTTCCTTCCTGGTGCTTAACAATTAAGAATGTCAGCATTCTGCTGGAAGTTATCAGTACAGTCCTGCTTAATAAATGATGTGTTCATGATCTCTTAACATCAGTAACAATTTGTTAGTCTTAATATACTGTAGAAGAGAGCAACTAGGAAGCTATTTGAACCATTTTGAAACTTAAATTACCCACCATAAAGTGCAGAATAAAATCATAAAGACTTTCTTGTAATACAAAATTCATGGAGACAAAACTCTAATTTCCTGATGGATATATGATATTAATGTAACGGATACCTCAGTGTAGTCAAATTGCATTAAACGGTTATTAATGCTTGAATAAACTTCAAGGAAGTGAGTACTGGTTGAAATGGGATAATATTTTGTTCTGCTAAATTATACGTTAATTGGTATTTCCTCTCTTGTAAAAGGACCTAAAGGGCTTAATAAAATATGTGCCAAAAACATTTCCTCTCTCTCTCTCTCTCTCTCTCTCTCTCTCTCTCTCTCTCTCTCTCTCTCTCTCTCTCTCTCTCTCTCTCTCTCCCTTTCTTTGACTTCTGCCATCACTGCTTGGGATGCTATGTGAAGAGTTTGACTGGAAACATTTCAAATCTTTCCGAGAATAATGCTTTCAGTTATCCAGAAGGCTGACAGATACAAGTGTCCATTCAAAAATTAACACAGATTCTAAAATGTGGTGAATAGTACCTTCCTCAACATATCAGCCCTTGACACAAACCAATGGCAGGGATTTCACACAGAAAGGGGTGGATAACTCAGCTGTTGCCGCACACGGCCAAAATGGGAACACAATTTCTAAGGAGCTAACAGTACTGCATGGTTTAAAATGTGAACCACAGAATCTCTTGCCCTGTCACCATGGAGGAAGGAATGCTCATCTTAGATAAGCGATGGTTCTGTGCTTATAATGTGAAGTTTTATGTATATATATATATATATATGCTATAATGTGAAGTTATCTATCTATCTATCTATCTATCTATCTATCTATCTATCTTTCTATCTATCTATCTATCTATCTATCTATCTATCTATCTATCTATCTATATATCTATCTATCTATATCTATATCTATATATCTATCTATCTATCTATCTATCTATCTATCTATCTATCTATCTATCTATCTATATCTATATCTATATCTATATCTATCTATCTATCTATCTATCTATCTATCTATCTATCTATCTATCTATCTATCTATCTATCTATCTATCTATCTATAGATAGATAGATAGATAGATAGATAGATAGATAGATAGATAGATAGATAGATAGATAGATAGATATAGATATAGATATAGATATAGATATAGATATAGATATAGATATATGTGAGCAAACCAAACTAATAATGAGCCCTTGCTTCAGTGAGAGGTTTCTGAAAGGTCTCACAGAATGTGCTTTGCAGCTCAGCAATGAAAATACTTTGGAGGCCTTTTTGTTAATGAGGACCCTTTCACCCCCAAACAAGATCACTATCCTGAGATTTTTATTAACTACAAAAGTTTAAAATAAATCATACTTGAGTCCCATTTGATAATCCTACTAGGCTGGCTTTCATTCCTGCTAATGTGTAATACAGCCCACAGTAAGATTTAATTTTAACCATAATTACTAAAAAAAGTTTGAAATTAAATCTTACTGGGAATGTGTTCTCCATTAATATGGACAAAAACTGATTGGGGGGATTATTATGAAGGACAGAAGAAAGATTTAATTTTTAACTTCTGTAATTAATTAAAACATGATAAAGGATTGTGTTTCAGAAGAGGAATAGGAGTCGCCACACCAGTTAAGACTGCCCAGGAGCACTTCATTGTGCTTGTAATCTGTGCAGAGTGTGGAATATGATCAGAGCTTAGAATATGATCACTTTTAGCCTATAGTTGCCACAACCACCGTGGCATCATGGCTGCATCAATAGGTGACTCTGGGACTTGTAGTCTAAAAAAAAATTCTTGAGGCTCTCAATATGCCATCAGCATTGCATAGTTGTTTTTCTTTGCTTTACTTAGTCTCCTGTTTTGTTGCCCATTGGGGCCAGCTTGCCAGGCTTTATGTGGGGTGGGGATAGGGGTGGGACAATGAGGTTCCTGAAATGTAACAGGAATCAGAAAATGGAGACATACATATAGTAGTTGTCATAACACATACCTCTATGTATGATAGTACCGAAAAGTCAGTAAACTTGGCTGTGATAATCCATGCAGTGGGAGAGACTCATGAAATCATAGAATTGTACAACTGGAAGGGATACCGAAGATCAACCCTTCCTCAAAGAACCCGTTCTTGTTCAAACCAAGGGAGGTGGCACCAAAGCTATTAATATGTGTTTGGGGGGATCTATTTGCTTGAAATATGGCCATACGAACTGAATCAGGGCTATTGGTGTATCTCTGAGGCAGACATGGAGTGCTGCGAATTGCCTTGAGTTAAATCCAGTGTTCATGGGGTCAAATTGGCATGGCACAATTAAAAGGGGTGGAAAGGGAATGGAAAACATCAGCATCTTAAAAGGAAGATGATGGGCCAGGACCAAAGAATTAGGAAACCGATGACTTCACCACCACCACCACCACCACCACCACCAGCACCACCACCATCCCTCCCAGTAAAGCTGAAGCACTCTATTGCCTTCCCTAATGGTGAAACACTGGGAAACATCTTTAATGTTTGCAGCAGCCTCTCTCTCTACTGTATTTAGCTGCTAGTGCAAAGTAAAGGAATACCACTGGTTCAGCATATTTCCTGGCCTTTCCTTCTTTTGTGTGGAACCTGATTCTAACCAGTGTATTTTCAAGTGCAAGTGTGTCTGCTTTTCTGCATGGATTATGAGGAAGTTGCAGCCTATATTTCTTCCTACCTGTATATATTTTCATCCCATTATGAACTTGAGTAATGGTGTTACTCAAGTTCATAATAGTTCTCTCCTGTTTCTCTTTCATCGTTCTGTGCTGGAGGTGGGCAAATAATTCTGCCCAAAAATAGTTCTGCTCGAGTTGTTGTGTAACCTCCTCACATCAGACACAGGTGTTTGTATTTTCTCATTTGCAGGAACTGTTTCTCCTCACAGGCCTGGTGATACATTAATGCCAGTCCAGTCAGCTTGGATTGCCTCCAAAGGCACTGCGGGTCAGGCACCAATCCATTGCATCCACTTGAGAGGTGGGGAGGGGGACTTTCTTAAAAAAAAATCTGGCACAATCTAGTCAGTGCCAGAAACCTTCCAAATGATTAGCCAAGCTGGGGATGGATGGATGGGCAGAAGAATCAGCAACTTGAAACCGTCTTCTATCCCCTGCCTCATTGGCCTTGGGCAAGGATGCACTATGAAGGAAAAGTAGGAAATGATCTCATAGTCTTTTGCACAAGAATTGCTTTAACTTGGCATAAAATTAACATGCCCATTTTGTATGCATCTAAAGCAGGTTATATTAATGTTTTGGTCACCTTTGGTTTTCATGGTTAGGCAGCAGAAACGGAGACAAGACATGGGCACGACTTGGTGAAATTCTCGTTTCCGTTTCCGTTCCTCGTTTCCGTTATGCAACAGAAACGGTAACAACAATTAAGCCGTCAGAACTCGAACTCGAACCGAAAAAAGAAAAATTGGGTCTGATTTGTTGTTGTCGTTCCTGGCATCGCGCGGCGATCGCGCGATGCCAAGCACAAGCGGCACAGAAAAAAAGTTTTAAAAGGAAAACCCCCCGATTCCCGGCCAAAAAAGCAGGCGAAAATATGCCTGCCTGAGGGCACCTACCAGAGGGGTGGTTTCTGGGGGTGGTCCCCACTCCAGCCTTCCCCCGTCCCCATCCTGGGCTGCTGGTACCAGGCTGGGAGGGGGCATCCTCGGCGGCGTCTCCATTTGCTATGCGGTGTGGGGGATCCAAAATGGCGACCGCAATATTTTTTTTAAATCGTGGTCCAAAAACCCACCAAAGCACCACAGAAACATGCGACAATTAGCTATTTTATATGCCTGATTTTTTATAGTAGCAGCAGTGGGTTTTTCTTGCAACAAAACGTCTCCATTGATTTTATTTTATTTTATTTTTATTTTTATTTTTTTACACATGCACAATGATGGGCTGGCCATGGGATGGGACCATGCAATTTTTTGGACTCATTCCACCAATCCCATGGCCAGGTTTTGACTGAAACTTCTGGATGGGCCAGAGGGTATAAAAAGGCGAGGCACTCCGAGAACACTCGCAGTCCGGGTTTGGATGTGGGTGGAGAGGGCTGTAGCTGGCTGCTGTGCTAGACTAGTTTTGATTTTGCGGAGCCTTTAGATTTCAGTTAGGCAGGCAGGGAGGGAATAATTGATTCAATTGAATTTTTAGGAAATATTTCATTCCCTGTCTGCTGTGGGGAATAGCAACGCAGTTTATTCCTTTATGCTCCTGCAGTTTGAGGCGCTAGATGACCAGGGTTGCATTGGCTAATGGCTATTGCAGATGCAGACCTTGGAGATGGGGTGCACTGAGAGGAGTAGACCCTCATCCATATTTGGGGAGGAACGGAATGTCTGTGTCTCTCTCTCCTGCTGCCTCTGAGAGGTGGAGGGGAGATGGGATGGATAAAAGCTTCAAAACAAAACAACAAAAAAGTACGGCAGCCAGACCAAGTACTGTACTAGGGTGGCCGGCCGGTTCATGACCAAGTCCAAGAGAAAAAAAAGAAATATGCATTCTGCCCACTTTGTTTGCTTTGATAGGATGCATGCAGTCTTGTGCAATGTGCAGCAGCAATCACCCAGTTTAAAGTGTTTTCCTCCTGCTCTGGGTCATTGCGGGACCCGCAGCCGCCGCCCGTGTGCCCGCCCACGCGCCCGCCTGTGCACCTGCCCCTCCCCCCTGCCGCTGTCACCGACCGCCCATGCCCCCCCGCCACCACCACCCGCCCGCACCTCCCCGCCCGCCGCCTAGGGCGCAAAAACACCTAGTGCACCGGCCCTGATTGCGCGGGGACGCCAATGGGACGTCCGGGACTGGGACGTCAAATCACGCTAAATCACGTGGAAACGACAAACAACAAACGACACGATGAAATGACAAATTCCGTGACAAACGGAAATGACCCGAAACGGACCCGTCCCAAAAAACGACAACTCAAAAAAAAAATTCATGGTCATGCCCATCTCTAACAGAGACCACAGAGCTGCAGTGATATATTAAAGGCTGACATAAAACCTGAATATATAATTGGCAAGGACAAAAAGAACTATGATTTAATATCTTCCCATACCAGTTTCCCTGTCTTCCAGTTGTACAGGGCCAGGTCTTCTCAGCTTACACCCCATTATTTCAAATTGAGTATCCTGATGTACATCATATAGGCTGCAGGAGTCTTTGTTAGCTAAGGCATGGTACTCAGGGGATATGCAGTACAACCTACATCGGGTGAAACAGAGTCTCCAAAGCATGTTGAGAGGAATGTTTTCACTGGAATAGTAAATAAAACAGTCTCTATTACAATATCCAGTAAATAATATTACAGTAATATAGCATAATATTGTACAAAACACTGCAGTATTCATGTAGTATAAGGATGAGTGTATTTCACACAAGCATGGTACTTAATAATAATCAACATATTCAGTTTTACTTAAAGCAAATAAGGTTATTGTACAGCTGACTCTTTGGACGTAATCCATCCTGCATTCCTTCTTTCTTGTTTAGCACAATCAATTTCTTCCATAAGCTGTCACTGGCATTTTTTTTACAACAGTCAGAATTCATTAACATGGATCAAAGCAAGCCAGAAGGTAAAACAACTTTCATTAGTTCTTTCTTTTTAATGTTCACCCTACCTTGCTATCCAGTTGCTAGTTCCATTAAAATAAAATTGTGCCCGTCTGATCTGTGGTGTGTGATCCAACACACCCATTTGGATCTCTGCAAATATAATTTTGCCAAATTTGATAGGGCAAGGTTCCAGTTTTTTCTTCAAGGCTTACTTAAATTTCTAGGTAGTTTTGCAATATATGTCGTTCTCTGGGCTCTTTCTATATTGTAATGTATTTCAATGGACTTGGACCCCTGGATACTCCATGACAACCAGAATAGAAGCACAGGAAACAAGTATAGCAGAAGAAAATTATTTCTCATTGTTGGGTAGGTCACTTCTCTACACTAGAGCAGAGCATAACAGGGGAGAGCTTTGTGGTAGGAATGATGGGACACTGCACTTCCTTCATCTTCTTCTCAGAAACCCCTACTTCAACTTTCTCCATCCATCTGTGATAGAGCTTCCCAACCATAGGACCCCAGATTTCCTTACATTAAAACTGCCACAAGCCTTCACCAGTAGATGTTCTAGTCAGGATTTCAGGGTGTTGTAGTCTATGAACATTGGTGAACCCAAGGTTGAGAGCCACTGCTCTATATAGAGAGAAAGAACCACAACAGTCATCAATTTCCTAATTTTGTCCAGAGGTTTTATCTTCTCCCCAACTCACCCAGGTCCTCCATTATCTTAACTCATGAGTCATGACTAAACTTACCTGTTCTTAAAATTTCATATTACTACCACCTTGGGACTTGGCTTCAAACTGCCCAGACTCTATTTCTGGTCTATTGGCTGGTCTCAGGTCTTTCTCTGCCACTATCTACAGGGGGGAAAGGGAGAACAATTTTACACTGGGTATAAAATCCTGCTCAGATAAGGTGACAGCAGTGCTCCATGTTCTGTCATGCCCCCTGGAGTTTTCTGGCTTCTGCTGGGATAGATGCTTCGATCTGCTTCTTGTGTACTCTAGCACCTCATTTCCGACCTCCCTTTTTCTCTTCTCTGTCTTCAGAGCAACCTGAACCATCTAAAAACAATCTCCATACTGGCCAGTCCCTCCTTGGCAACATGCCAGCTTTTAAATAGCCCTGTAGGTACTTGGTAAAGTAGCTAGAGGCCTATCTAATAACTGACATAATAGTTAGGTGACGGGGATGTTAACAACTCATATAAACATGGCAGTGGCTGCAAAACCTGGAGGCCTCCAAATGGTGTTTGTTGGCACTCCAGAACTCTACATTATAAAGCAGCTTTCTATTAACAAGTTTCCATTGAACATCTCAGTCTTTCATGACAAGGTAAGGTTCCCCACACATGCGTGCTAATCATGTCTGACCGTAGGAGCGGTGCTCATCTCCGCTTGCAAGCCAAAGAGCCAGTGTTGTGCAAATCCATGGCTATGGGGCTGGCATGGCTGCACGGAACACTGTTTACCTTCCTGCTTTTTACGGCAGTACCTATTTATCTACAGTGGTACCCCCGACTTCAGAGCAGCTCGACTTAAGAGCAATTTGACTTAAGAGCAGAAAACTGTTGCCATTTTAACTGCCGTCTTACAAGTTTTAGATATGGTCAGCTTGACTTACAATTTTTTTTTCATTTTTTTGATTTTTAACTTACTTTTTCAATTTTTTAGATAGGTACCCCAACTTAAGAGTAGTTCGACTTAAAAGCATGCATTCGGAATGGATTAAATTTGTAAGTAGAGGTACCACTCTACTTGCATTTACATGCTTTCCAACTGCCATATTGGCAGGAGGTTGGGTTAACAGAGGGAGCTCATTCCAATGCATGGCACCCGGGATTTGAACCACTGAGCAGCTGACTTTGCAGCTGACCATTTCAGCACTCCAGTCCTCTGATCCACCATGCTCCATGACAAACACTGTGTATAAACAGCTCACAAATGGCAATATCCCACACCATCTTCATCATGGAAGGCAAGATTGCCATTGAAAACTTGGATTATTTTAACAATAAAAATCGGTTCACTTGACTGGAAACCCATAAGCTGTTTGTGCAAGTTCACCTTGCACCAATATTCTAGAGACTCCAAAGAGGGGGTCAAACTGCAATTTAGTTCATTTTTCGAAATGGTGTGTCATCAAGTAGCAAAAGACTTATGTCTGTCAAAGAATCTGATTTTCCTTGACCTTCCTTTAATATTTTACATTGAAAGTGCTTTGTTTCATAACAGATCATCAGAAAGTAAACAGGGGCTTATTTTGTAAGTCTTGTTTCCAAAACATTTTTCCAAAGAAAAATCCCATTGTGGAAGGAACAACAGGTTGTTTGGAATGAATGAATGAATGAATGAATGAATACTCTTGGAACTGCATAGCTGTAAGAGACCCTGTGGATCATCATATCCACCCCCTGTCAAGGACAAACAATAGATAATTGAACTTCCAACCTCTGGCTCCCCAGCCAAGTGCCTAAGCCACTCAACTAAACACTCCCCTTCATGTCTAGTTTGACACGATAGGAAATATCCTAACTGAAATTTCCATCTCCCCACCCACTCCTGATGTTTTGTGGAAGAAAGCAAACGATTCCTGTATTTATTTATATAAAAAAATTCTCATATTGATTTTCATAGAAAAATCTCAAAAATGGCTAACAATATAGATGGGGACAAAATGAAAAAAAATTGTTTCATTTTTGTTTCATTTCCTAACAAAATAAAAAATGAACTGGCTTCTTTTTTTAAAAAGTAACAAAACAAAACAAAACACATAAAAATGAAAAATGAAATGAAATGAAATGAAAAATGAAATACAAATGAAACAACTTTTTTTAAAAAATTGTTTCAAATGAAACAAAACAAAACAAGGACAGACAAAATGAAAAACAAAATGAAACACCATTTTAGCATTTCGTGCCCATCTCTAGTTAACAATGAAAATACCTACAATGGCTAGAACCTTGTTTGTTAATTACACTGGTATAAGTCCAGTGGTCTTAACTGAAGTACAATAGTTGTCTTCCCACTCCGCAGCCCATGTGACTGGCAGGTGATGAGGGGTACCGGCAGCAACTTCTTCATTTGCAACAGTTTGCTATTGCAGTTTATGTGCTTGCCTTTCCCCTTCTGGTATAGCATTCTGGCCATAAATAAATAAATAAATAAATAAATAAATAAATAAATAAATAAATAAATAAATAAATAAATGGTTCCACAATAAAAACAATACAATCACCTATACAAAACAACATACTGCTTCTTTCTGCCATGATCAAGATATCTTGTTTGCTTTCTCTCTCTCTCTGTCTCTCTGTCTCTCTCTCTCTCTCTCTCTCTTAGTTGTTCCATTAAATATGGTCTGAAGGATGATGCTTTTATGGGGCTTGCAGGGAACAAGCTTTTACAGTCCCTAATTCTAAAGTCTTCCCCTTCTTGTCATCCCACCGATTAATTGAAGGCCAAAGTGTAATCTCTGATTAAAGATTTAGTTGACTGATTGCAGCGAATAATTGATTAAATCTTGCAGTCCTACTAGTTTATCATACTGATCTAAACACACTCAGGCAGACGTTTAGCTGGAGTACTACCAATTACATGAGATTAGCCCCCTTATATTAATGGGACTAATATACAGGAAATGATATGTATGTAATATATGGCTTTTTATTCGTTAGCATAACCATATTTTATGAGGGAAACCTCAAAACTTCAGTGATGTAGTGGTATAGAATTTAAATTGTGATTAGCCAATGAAATCCTGCATTTCCATTAACACTGAAACCCCATGTCCTTGAGATTTATATCATCCAAATATATCAATTGATTTATTCCCTAGTAATCCTTTTATCCCCATTTAGGTGCAACATAACTTGACGTAAGTGCTAGAATGTCTCCATTAATTGAATTCTAGTGTGTTAGACAAAGAAACAGGACAGAGAAACTTCTAGGCTGCATTATAAATACATTTGGAGTGGGGGGAGAGAGAAAGAGAAAAAAAACCACAGCTATCCAGGATACTCACTCGGAAAATACACTAATGGATCCTATTTAAGCACTTCGTGTTTAAGGAATGGCTGTAGTCATTTATCCAGTTAAGAACATACAAATAAAAACTCTTTTCCTCCCCCCCCCCCAGGCAGTGGTCGCAAATGAAGAGTAGGCTGCTTCGGCACCGTTATGACAAAGTTTGGGGGATATGGACTTCACTTTCTGATTTTGTTGGTTCATCAAACCATAAGGGAAGTATGTGACAGATCATTTTGATTTTAGCTGGCTTTATTTTAGAGGCCTGATTCTGGGACTGAAAGGAGGTTGCAGCAATTCTATCAGATGGGCTTTGTATGGGCAAAACTGATTTCCTTCGCCATCGTGTGGTGTCACTGGCCACTCTTTCTGATGAGCGGTACCTATGTGGCAGTAATAAATGAATATACCGGTATGTAAAAATGTTTTTATTTTAACACTTTGCCGTGTTTTTTAAACTTGTTTGGTTGTTTAGACAATTTGTCAGCTACCTTTCTCCGTAACTGGAAGAAAAGGAGAACAGAAAATAAAATAAACCCTTTTATCTATCCTTTACCCATCTATATTTATTTTCACCTATAACTGGAAAGGCTTAATAAAAAAAGGAAATAAAATAAAATAAAAAACTGGCACACTGCTTGTAAAAATCCCAGTCCATGCAGTCCTTGAAGGTTGAGAATAATTATTAACTTGACTACAGCTATCATCAATACAACCCTTTTTTGTATTTTCATGTTTATTTACTTATAGGATGCACATACAATTATATCACATGTGAGTCAAGTCTAAATAAAGGCATCTATAGAAGCACAGGAATGAGCCAAGAAATGTGCTATAGCTTAGTTTCACCAACTTAAAATAGTTTTCAAACAAGATGTTCTGCTTGTTTGTTGATACCTGCATTTGTATCTTAGCAAATCCTCTTAAGAAATCTTCCCAATCTTAATTTCTTTGATGTCTCACAAGAGGAGAAATGTACCAGTTTCACTAATTAAAAGTTAGGAGAGATGGAGATTCGCTTCACAGGACTTGAGTTGCATCGGTGACTTGAGTTGAATTCAACTCTGGTTGTTGTTCTGTTTTCAAATACCTTGGACTCAACTCACACCTTGAAACTCACCCAGCCATCCATTTTTTTCTGGGGGGGGGGGAGGGCTGGCTTGCTTTTTATAGGGACTCTGACTTGGGCCTTAGGACTCAGGACTTGGTACCAAAGACTTGGACTCAGATTTGGGACTGGGACACCAAGACATGCCAACATCTCTGTAGTTGGTCTCTAGAGGAATTTTATAAGTGTCTCCAAAACTCCTTTGTCCTAAGAAAGAACTCCAGATACATATGATACCTCCCAGTGGCAGCTCATAATTTTCTGTAGCTTAGTGATGGTCTCTAGAGCAGTGTTTTTCAACCTTTTTTGGGCAAAGGCACACTTGTTTCATGAAAAAAATCACGAGGCACACCACCATTAGAAAATGTTAAAATTTTTAACTCTGTGCCTATATCAGTCTCTAAAAGGTTCGGCATTGCTGGTGTAGGGAGAAGCAGGACAGAGGGGCCACAGATTGAGGCAGCCCGCTCTCTAGCACCCAGTTCCCACTTACCTGTGTTGTTTTTTAAAGACATTTTGCCCTGTATGGACTTCTGTGTCCAGTGGAGACCTGAGAAGTGGCACTGACTCTCCAGGAACACAAATAAGACCCAAAAGCCCATCTTGCTCTCCACACTGTGGCCAAGGCAGATGCCTTCAGCAAGTCCAGTGACAGGAGGGGAGGAGGATGAAGGAAGGCAGGAAGGAAAGAAGGCAGAAAATGTTCTGCTTGTATACCGCCCCATACCACTTCAAGGAGTCTCTGGGTGGTTTACAGTTTTAATTACAGTAGGCAGGCTGCTAGACATACACATATGCAGGCTAGAAATGAGCATGTTTCTATGAAGAGGGGAAAGGGTACGAATGGAAAGAGAGAGGTGGCGGGAAAAAGAAAGAAAAGACAGAGAGAGAGAAGAGGGCGACCCAAGACAGAAAGAAAGGGGCAAGACTTCAAGGAACCCATCGCGGGGCCCCTTAGAGACTGCTCTTCCCCTCCCGAACCCTAAAGGCCAGCTGGCCGGCTGTCCAGCCGTCCCAGTAGCCCCCCCCCGCCCACCCGCCTCCTTGGCCCAGGCCCGGCGGAGGCCTCCTCCATCCCCTCCTCCTCGCAGCCCTGCCGCGGTGCTCGTGGGGCAGCCGGGTGCCCCTCCTCCCCTTCCCCTCACCTGGTGATTTGTTCTGGGCTGGGGCTAAAAAAAGGAGGGGGGAGAGGGAAGCGAGCGAGTCGTGGTGGCGGCGGCAGGCACAAAGCAAACACTAAGAGAATGAGCGGGGCCAGGCCCGGCCAGGGAGGAAGTGATGCCAGCGCCGCAGGCCTCGCGGGGGAGGAGCCAAGCTGGCCCTTGGACGCTATTTATAGCACCTCCCAGCTGTAGGCCGCCCGCCGGCCCTGGGTTGAATTTCTTTAGAATTTTTCAATTTTTCCCACGGCACACCAGGCAACATCTCGCGGCACACTAGTGTGCCGCGGAACAGTGGTTGAAAAACGCTGCTCTAGAGGAACACTTGCTCAGGTTACATCTCGCCATCTTGTTACAACAACGTAAGTGACGGTACTCTATAAGTGTTATAGATCTATCAGGGCTAAATATTGTAGAGAGAAACTAGTAATGGCCTCTTCACGCTAGGTATATTTACATAAATTGCCAAGTCAGAATAAGGGTGATCCATCAGTCCATTTGAAGGCCAGCCAGACATTGGGAGAATCAAGGTTTTAGAGAGCATTCATGAATGAATGAGCCCCTCTACCTTAGACCTTGTGTGAGCTATGATGGAGGGGACTGGGATATATTTGCTTTTCTTCCATGCATGATAAACTCTCTAAGATTGGTGTGATTGAATAAAATCTTTATCTCCCATGGATTTCACTGTATTTAAAAATGTGGCTGAAGTCCTTTTACATAGCTACTTAGGCATATATCTGCTTTACCTCTATGCCTGTGGTAGCTGCAACAGCCCAAAGGTGCCAATGCTGTCCATCAAGATTCCTGCTGGTACACTGCACAATTGGTTGTGATGGGAATTGCATGGACAATTATTCAATCAAAGTGTGCAGTTCTGCTTTGCCTGGGCATTATACCCCACAATGTGCTGCCATTGATGAACTGGATTCTAGGCATTTTGATAAATCTTAAAAATCGGTAGATACTATCTAGTGCTAATATCACAGAGGAAAAACAAGAAGATACTAAAGAATATTCTTCTGCTTTTGGATCCCGCTGCTCCCAATTGTATAACAAGAGCACTTCAGAGATAAAGTTTGCAAAAGGATTTTTTTAACATTGGCAATTGTAATTATGCAGTTGGAACTATACTTGAGGCTACAGAAATCATTTATTGCTTATTGTTCTTCTTGAAAATAGACCATCTGAGTGAAGAAATTGCTTATTCAGTAAAAGAAAGCAGTTATGTCTCCAGATTTTTTATCAGTAGCTCCTCACCAGGGCTTCCCTACAAAGCAACTGGTGGCCTGGGCTCCCATGCTGCCTTGAAATTACATATGTACCATAGGAAACATAGCAGCTATTAACATATATTTATTATTCATTATTAGTATATTGCCTGCATGTGGAGTTCTAGAGAAGAGAAACCTAAAGGACCATTTTGAGCTGACTCATTAAAAGTCTGTGGTGTGATGCCCTCCAAAACCCCAAATTGTATGTATAGCTTTAATTTTTTTAAAAAAGCCCTTTGATCAATTATGTTGATGCATCAAAGGAAGGATGGGGGTGAGGAAAACAACAAAGGTAAAGTCATTCTGCTGGAAATTGGTGGAGCAAAGTTGCTCTCATACATTCCAGAACTTGATGTGCTTTTGGGAAAGTACTCAGTTTAACCCAGGAATCACAGGTGAGGTCGTGGATAATAATATGTGCAAGTACTGTCAATGTGTTAATAAATTATAATTCTGTATGCTTTGTGCATTCCAATTGCCTTTTTAGTAAATACTCAACACTTTAAACCCTGCCAGAAAATCAGATGATATGAAACCAATTTAGCTACTTAATTTCTATTATGTTATGCAATGCTACATCATGCAGCAGCCCCAGAAACTGGAAATTGATGTTTTCTGATATGGATCTGTTGGTTTTCATTATTTTGCTGATAGTCTAGTAGGATTAGTGAAGTTACTGGAGGAAGAGCCAGCTTTATTTAGTTGGGGCTTTTTAAAAACATCAGACTCATGATTCTTCATTTGTGCTCTGAGCTTTGATTTGCTGTGGGGGAAAAATCAAATACTGATTTCACCATCTTCCCCCTTTTTTTCACCCTTTGTCTCATGTTTGCCCTATTATCTGTGCATAGTGGCTAACTTTGCACTAGGATGCAGGAGAGCTGGATTCAAAACCTGAAGTCCTCCTCTGTGAAACTATCTAAAAGATGTTGGTTGTGATCTAGCCCAGCATTTTTCAACCACTGTTCCGCGGCACACTAGTGTGCCGCGAGATGTTGCCTGGTGTGCCGTGGGAAAAATTGAAAAATTCTAAAGAAATTCAACCCAGGGCCGGCGGGTGGCCCACAGCTGGGAGGCGCTATAAATAGCGTCCAAGGGCCAGCTTGGCTCCTCCCCCCGAGGCCCACGGCGCTGGCGTCACTTCCTGGCCCCGCTCATTCTCTTTAGTGTTTGCTCTGTGCCTGCCGCCGCTGCCGCGACTCGCTCGCTGCCCTCTCCCCCCCTCCTTTTTTTACCCTGGACCACCACCACCCCTTTCCTGGGAGCTACCAATGGACTGAGCCGCCCGACAGCCTGCCCGCTGACACGAGCTGGCCCGGGAGCCCCAGCCCAGAACAAACCACCAGGTGACGGGAAGGGGAGGACGGGCGCCCGGCTGCCCCACGAGCACCGCGGCAGGGCTGCGAGGAGGAGGGGATGGAGGAGGCCTCCGCTGGGCCTGGGCTGAGGAGGCGGGCGGGGGGGTACTGGCACGGCTGGACGGCCGGACGGCCGGCCTTTAGGGTCCGGGAGGGGAAGAGCCATCTCTGAGTGGCCCCGCGATGGGTTCCTCATCGGTGTGGGGCCGGCGCTGACAAGCTCTCCTCTTCCTCCTCATAGATTGGGGGGGGGGAACGGTTGCTTGGGGTCCTCCTTGACGTCTTGCCCCTTTCTTTCTGTCTTGGGTCGCCCTCTTCTCTCTCTCTGTATTTTCTTTCTTCCCCCCCCACCTCTCTCTTTCCATTCGTACCCTTTCCCCTCTTCACAGAAATGTGCTCATTACTAGCCTGCATATGTGTATCTGTAATTAAAAATGTAAACCGCCCAGAGACTCCTTGAAGTGGTATGGGGTGGTATACAAGCAGAACACTTTCTGCCTTCTTTCCTTCCTGCCTTCCTTCATCCTCCTCCCCTCCTGTCGCTGGACTTGCTGAAGGCATCTGCACTTTCGTAAAGTGGCAATACAGCAATTTAACCTGAATACAGGTGGCTGTGAAGGGATGATGTCGGGTGCCCACAGAAAGGGCTCCGAGTGCCACCTTTAGCACCCATGCTATAGGTTCGCCTACAGTGCCCTACTGTTAATGTTTTGCAGCCAGTTAATGTTGCTAGTGCTATCCAATGTACACTGACGGACGGAGACATTTTCTAATGGTGGTGTGCCTCATGATTTTTTTTCATGAAACAAGTGTGCCTTTGCCCAAAAAAGGTTGAAAAACACTGATCTAGCCTACAAGCCCATTGTGAAGATTAAATGGGAAGGAAGCAAATCATGTGTGCCACCTTGAGCTTATCGTAGGATACGAAGGGTTGTAGTTAAAACGGTTAAGCATCCACAAATCAAAGAAAATCTATTTTCTTCTTGGGAGCCTAGGCTATTCCCTTGTCATCCCTTTCTTCTCCCAAGCCTTGTATGGATTACTATAGTGTTTCTTAGGATGCTTACTCATCCTGAGACCAACAATAAGGCTACTGCTCCTTGCTCAGATCCCATGCATGGAAGCAAGTGGACAGTTCAATTCTCCACTGGATCTAAAGGAGCATGAGGTTGGGGGGTGGGAGAGGGAAGCTATATGGCATAGTGTTGCACTACTATGTTTTGCCACTCCATTGTGTGCCCACCTGTCATTGCTGCCTGAGATTGCAGCCTCACCCTATCTAATGGTGGGGCCAGCTTTGGTAATTCTATAAAGCAGTGATGGCAAACCTTTTTGAGACCGAGTGCCCAAACTGTGATTCAGAACCCACTAATTCTTTGCAACATGCCAATACAGCAATTTAAACTGAATACAGGTGAAGGGGCAATGTTGGGTGCCCACAGAAAGGGCTCTGAATGCCACCTTGGGCACCCATGCCAAAGGTTCACCAACACTGCTATAAAGTAAGAGAAAAGTCAGTGCCAGGTTTGTCCTATTTTGTGAAGGAGCTTCCTCAGCCTGAATGGCTGTCTGAGGTGTCCTCTGAGGTGTCTCCGTTTTAAGGCATCATTCAGTATGTAATACATCACTGATGACTAAATAAGTATGAATTTCTTGTAGGATACACCTTGAAATACACACACCTTATGTTAAGAGAATGTGTGCATGGGTTGGTAGCACCACATAGGCAGCGGCATAGCAAGGTTTTGGGGCACCTGGTGCCAAAGTTTTATTTTATTTTATTTTTCACCCCTCTGGCCCTCCCCAACTCCATCCCATCCACCCAGCAATCCTGCGTGTGTGGGGTGTGCATGGCAACAAAGAGGAGGAGGAGGAGGGTGCCACAGCTATGCTCTCGCACGCCTGCCTGCCTGCAGCCAGACTCAGATAGGGGGGCAGGGGATGGTAGGCTATTTGGCGCCCCCTAATTGCTGCGCCTGGGGCACCATGCCCCTGCACATAGGTTCAGAAATGGAGGCAAAGCTTTTTTCTTTTTAGTGTCTACCTGATGTCAAGAATGCTTCTCATTCATGAACATTTGTTTTTATCATGTAATTGGAGGATTGATGAAAGCTGTCTTGTCATGTTGTATAATGGCAACAATATATTCCCCGGCATTGTTTAATCTGTTTTGGGGAGCTTATGACAACCCCATTCTTTCAAGGTAACAATCTGTGAGGCTATGATTTCCAGTGGGATTTTATTAATGCTTTTGCACTTGCCACTTTGTACCATGTAAGCTGTTATATTCAATTTGCAGGGAAAATATTCAGGTATGAAATGAAATAATCTGTATCCCTTTGGAATCAAAAGTCACTTTGACAAAATATTTTAACACAGGAAATTGTTCCTTGAGATATGTTTGCTTTGATAAAAGTGACAGAAAACTGCATTTCCATTATAATTATATCTGACTAGCGTTGCTAAGTTTTGATAATTTAAAGGTATTCTCAAATCTGACAGCTCTTCCATAGTGAATTATGCATCCTTGGCTCTTAAATAGTTCTGCTGGCATGAGACAGCTGAGATGAAGTTGTCTTTCTAAAATAATTGCTCCATGGAGCATCCATTATACCTTCAGAAAAAATGTATTACTTGACTTCTACAAATTATAGACTAGCCTATAATGGGTATTTTTGACAGCTATTAGTTTTTTCCCCCCTTAAAGAAAAATGTGAACAGTAAAATGAGTATTGATATCAGTCTGCCATGGCTTGCATGTTAATTTCAACCTTTTCTGTACTATCCTTCAAAACACAAGGTAATTGCTAATTACAATAATATTTATGTAATTGCATTCACCCTAACATTGCGGTATTAGGAACACAATTTTTTCCTGGTTTTCCAATTATCTCCAGTGAATAGTTTGGGTCATGTGATTTTATATGATAATTTATATTGAATCCTTCCTTTGCATCCATGGATGAACTCTTCCTATGCTTCCATGGATGAAACCACCCAGAGTGATCTTGCTGCCACATGGGCCATATAGAAAGCCAATTAATTAGTTAATTAATTAATTAATAATTGTTGGGTGTGTTCCTCCTATTACATGGGCATGGTGATGGAAGTAGCAATTTTGGCTGATTGGGCTCAAACTATGTCTATCCCCAAATAGAAAAGCAGGGTGTTTAATCTTTGGAAATCTGCTGGTGATGAGGACGTCCCCCCCTGCAGGTAGAGCTATATGCATCAGGATTTTGGTTATTAAATACAATATTAGTTTTAAAGACTCTATCCAGCGATGGTGGCGTATTCAGACTTCCATTGCACACATGTCCTTCAAGCCCTCAGTGTCAAAAGCAACTGTTTTTCTGCTGGAAAACCATAAGTGCTGATGGAGCTCAGAAAATGTGGGCTTTTGTTTTGTTTTGTTTGTTTGCTTAGCATCCTTCTGTGAGTGGCTCTGATACCTAAAATTTCAAGGCCCATATAAATATCTTCCATGATTGGGATTAACTTCAGATTTAAAGTGCATAGTTTTGGTCAAGAAAACTATCTTATTATTGTGGTGCTCACATACCTTTTCTACAGTATGTGTCTCCACTACAACCCCCACCACACACAAACGCTTGCACTAAGTTTGGGGTTGTCATTTAATATGCAAATAGGGGTCTCCTGCTCTTGAAAAAAAATCAACCACCCACCAAAGTAGACAGAGATCCAGTGTTTTCACACTGCTGTTCAAGTGCTGCCATGGCCAAGGAAATTACTTTACATTACCCATTTAAAAGAAGAAGAACACTTCTAGTGAAACATATAGTCTTTGCTAAATCAATGACACTGGATGAAGGATGTGCCCCAGCATACATGGGTATTACATCCTGTGACTGTGATCTCAAAAAATTAATAAGCAGGCTTTGTAAGTAAAAGGGGGATTATATATATACTAGAGGTGGTCACGAACCAGAAAACCCATGGTTCACGTTCATCTGGTTCGGGCCCACCCTTGGTTTGGTTTGGGTTCGGGTTTTGGTTCTTACCGCCAGTGGCGGCAGCAGCAGCAGCGGCGGCGGCAGTGGCAGATCCTGGCTCCTGTGGCAGGGGCTTTTTGAGGCGCTGGCATGGGGCCAGCACCTCTTTTTCCCCCAATTGTCCACCACGTGTCCCCTGGGGCTGGGTCGGCGCTCCTTTATTTTATTTTATTTTATTTTATTTTATTTTATTTTATTTTATTTTATTTTTTACTTCCAGTTTCGGCTGCACTATATTTTTGTTTGTTTTTGTTTTCTTTTGGCCCCTGGGGCCCGGTTGGCACTGGTTTCTTTCTATATATTTTAAAAAAGATTTTAGGGTGCCAACAAGGCCATTCCTGGGGCCCAGTCAGTGCTTCTTTTTTTTCCAAGCACCCACCGCTGGGGCCAGGTGGGCATTTTCTTTCTTTCTTTCTTTCTTTCTTTCTTTCTTTCTTTCTTTCTTTCTTTCTTTCTTTCTTTCTTTCTTTCTTTCTTTCTTTCTTTTTTTTGTTTTTACTATTTTAGAGTGCTGATCAGGCCACTCCTGGGGCCCAGTAGGTGCTCCTTTTTATTTATTTTTATTCTTATTTTATTTTATCTTATTTTATATTTTACTTCTTGATTTGGCACCACACTACAGCTGTAGTGCGGGGCTTTTGTTTATTTGTTTGTTTGTTTTGTTTAAGTGCCAATCGCATGGCCCCTGGGGCTTGGTCAGTGCTAGGTTTTTTAATATTTTTAAAAGATTTTTTCGGGTGGCGACTGGGCTACCCCTGGGGCCCAGTCGGTGCTCCTTTTTAATTTTTATTTTATTTTAATTTTATTTTTATCAGGGTTTTTTTTACTGCCAACCACGTGGCCATGCTACAGCTGTAGTGCAGCCATCGGCTTTTTTTTCCTGGTTGCCATCCCTGATGGACCTCCAGACCAGCACCAGGTAGGAGACCATTTTTTTTATTTGTTTCATTTCGTTATAAATACACTCTCGGCTTCGTTATTCATTTTGTTACATAACAAAATGAATAATGAATGATGAAACGAACTAAAAGTTCATATATATATATATATATATATATATATATATATATATATATATATATATATATATATATATATATATATACATATACATATACATATATATAAACAGGAACTTGTATCAAAACATCTCTCTCTCTCTCTCTCTCTCTCTCTCTCTCTCTCTCTCTCTCTCTCCTTTCTATATATAAAGAACTGAATATTTCAAACTTTTTAAAGAAAGAAGGTAAATGGGCTTATGTCTACATCATAAAGAACTTGTAAACTTCAGTTCTTTATATACAGAAAGAAGGAGAGACAGAGAGATGTTTTGACGCAAGTTCCAGTTTTTCACTGCTTTCAGCACAGCTCTCACTGCAGTAAACTCTCACAGTTTTTCTTGTCTCCCTCCTGTCACACCCTGATGTGCAATCTAGCATCTTCCCAGCCAGGAAATATGTCAACCAATCGGCCTACAGCTCAATTCATGAACACTCTTCCACACCTTTCAGCTGTTCTAAATGTCACTCATGGCACACATCCAACCTTCGATGGTACTTCAAACCTCAGTCACATCCCATGCATGCCAACACAAACTTTCACACAAGACATATTTACAATTTAAAGTTGCCCTCCTATGTGCTGTTCTGATCATACAATCAGTGGTTGTTCTGAAGTGATAATAATAACTGTAGGGACAGATCTTATCCACAGGAGTCGGGATTCTCTTGAAGCCAAACTACTTGTGCAACAGGTGTTGTTCAAGTAGTATTTACAGCCATATCACATAAGTATGAGCTGGTCATTCAGGGCAGGGATTTCTGTGTTCAGCAAAGACAAAGCTTGAACAATGAGCAGCCTCCATATTACTGTGCTTGCAGGTCTTCACCCTGAGCAGCTGTCCAACAGGATCCCATGTAGGATCTGTTACTGGTTGCAGCGCTCCCATGCTTTGCCCCCTGGCCCTTTCTCAAACTATTCACTAGCACCGCTTCTAGTTTTTCTCTTTCACTAGTAAATCATTGCTTCCAGACTGATTTTAAATTGAATAAAAATAAAAGTAGTTCATTTGTTACAAAGCAGAATCAAACTCATAAAAGTAACATGTAAAGGTACAAACAAAAAGAAGAATATAGCTCAATCACACTAAAAGTTATGTTACAGGCTACGCTGATTACTTGCACACCCAGTTCTTAAGGTTTCAGACACTCTAGTCATCACATAGTTTTCCTCACAGAAGTGCCAAATCCTATCTCTTGTTTCTCTAGTAAGTATAGGTCTCACAGTCAGACCCTATCTGCCCCTATCTGATTCTCTCAGACTCTTTCAGATTCCCTATCTGACTAAATATGTTTTGGGCAGAGCCTTAAATCCGCTCAGGCTCTTCCCCCAAATTCTCTCATTGGTGAACAACCAATCAATACAGATACTTCTCACGAATTATTCATCACTACAGGAGTAAACACCACAGTGGTCACACGTCAATACAATATATATCAAATATCTCTACCTCATTTTATGTAATAGAAGTTATATCATTATTACAAATGTAATCTAGAATCCAGTGGAAGGTTCTTCTGATTCCCTTCCTACAGCACCTTCACTGTCTACTTTGGACGGATGAGAAACTCTCCAAAGCAGATATTTAGGTGGCACAGAGACACAGGAGAGAAGGCAGAAACACGTTCCTGCATTACTGAATCTTGCCTACAGGAAGCTGCCTGATGGTAAGTCAGAGGATTGGTCCATCTAGTTCAGCACAGAGACATCTTTCTCAGTATATTCTGGGGGGAAAGCAACCTCAGCTATTGAGATCAGGGGTCAAAGAACTCCAATATTTATGAATGGTAAGCATATAAGCCCAAGTCACATGCCTGCGTTTCTGCTAGAACTTACAGTAGGACCCCCATATCCACTGATTCATTATCCACTGTTTCCGTTATCCACGGCTGGCAGTGGAAAAAAATAAATAAATAATTCAGCAGCTGCAAAGCAAGCTACTGTCACAAACAGCAGCTGTAAAGCAAGCTACTTTCACAAAACAGCAGTTTTGTGAATTTTTTGACATTCTCTCTTATCCACAGTTTTCATTATCCACGGGAAGCCTGGAACCAAACCCCATCAGATACCGAGGTCCTACTGTACTTGCATATGACGGGGATTGCAGGAAAAACTATCAACTGACAAATAAATAGTTGCTTTGCATCTAATTTGTAAATTGGCTCTTTAAATGTATGCTGCATTTATTTTATTGTGGTGAACAGTATAGCAATTTAAGTATGTTAAATGGAGGTTCTGATTGTTGGTGTTCCTATATTAATTCTCTCAGTATGAAAAAAATGCAGATTACAGTATAAAAATTTTCAGGAAAAAGATTTAATTTAGTCATGATTTTAAGGCTTGGCTATGTCAGTATACCAGTAACTAATGATACCATCCTTGAATGGAGGGCCGACCTGGGCTGCATCACCGAGACCTGGGTGGGTGCAGAGGGGGGCCTTCGCTCACCCAGCTGTGCCCGCCTGGGTTTGCGGTCCAGGGAGTAGGCAGGTTGGAGAGCCAGAAGGGGGGAGGGGTTGCCATTGTATACAGGGAATCTCTTTCTGTCAACAGGGCCTCGGCATTGGTTAGGCCAGGGTTAGAATGCCTTCACCTGTTAGTGGGTCAGTGGGACAGATTTGGCATTGTACTGGGCTACCGCGCTCCCCACAACCCAGCTCAATCCCTACAAGAGCTCTCAGAGTTCATCGCTGCGGCACTGCTGAGGTCCCCTCGCCTCCTGGTCATTGGGGACTTCAACGTGCAGGCTGGTGGTGGACTGTCTGGTGCTGCTCTGGAATTCATGGAGTCCATGACCTCCATGAGCCTGTCCCAGCATGTTCTATGCCCCATCCACAGGTCTGGGTATATCCTTGACCTGGTATTTACCTCCATGTCAGGGGACTCCTCTCTGAAGGTGGGGGACCTAGTCTCCCTACCTATGTCATGGTCAGACCACCACCTGTTGTCTTTTTCCCTGTCAGCTGCAGCTCCTCCCCGCGGGAACCACCAGCCCCTTGTTTGGGCTCGCCCCCAGAGGCTGATGGACTGTGATCAGTTCCGTGAGGCCTTCGGGGAGCTTCCTGGTGGCCTGGCTGATGATCTGGCCAAGACCGCAGTTGACCGATGGTTTGAAACAACATCCTGCGTCATCGACCAGATCGCCCCCAAGCGTCTCTTCCGCTGCAGAGCTCAACCTTCACTGTGGTTCACGGCGGAGTTAAGAGCGATGAAGCAGGAATGGAGGAGGCTGGAGAGCAGCTGGAGGACAAACCGGACAGTATTTAATAAGACTGCTGTTGTCATCCAGACTAGGTGCTATTCCCGAGAGATCAGGGAGGCCAAAACATCTTATTACTCCCTGAGAATTGGTGAGGGCTCGAACCGCCAGGCAGAACTCCTACTGAGTTCAGTAGTGAGCACTTCGCAGTCTTCTTTAGATCGAAAATAGAGACCATCCGGACCGGTTTTGACTCCGGTTGCACTAGTCCTCCCTCGCCATCCCCGGTTGCGGCACCCCCTCACTCTCCTCGGTTGATTGAGTTTGGTCCTGTCTCCATTCTGGAGGCCTCCAGGGCAATTGCCAATTGCCAGCCCGCATCCACCCCCTTCGATCCCTGCCCAGCTTGGCTCATAAAAGCGGCCGGGGGGGGGCTATGCCTGAATGGGCTGCCATCATCGCCACCGCATCCTTCAGCAAGGGGTTTTTTCCCTCCCGTCTGAAGGAGACGGTAATTAAGCCCATCCTTAAAAAAACAGGCTTGGCGACGGACCAATTGGAGAGCTACTGTCCGATCACCAATGTCCCCTTTCCGGGCAAGGTCATCGAGAGGGTGGCCGTGACCCGGATACAATCCCATCAGGAGGAACAGCATTGTCTTGACCCATGCCGGTCCGGCTTCAGGCCCGGCCGGGGGACTGAGACAGCTCTGGTCACGCTACAAAATGACCTAATCCGGGTGGCCGACAGGGGTAGCTCTACCCTGTTGGTTCTCCTGGATCCTTCAGCGGCCTTCGATACCGTCGACCATGGTATCCTACTGGACTGGCTCTCTGAGGTGGGAATCGGAGGCACTGTCCGCAGTTGGCTCCGGTCCTTCCTTGAGGGTCGGCCCCAGTATGTGTAGCATGGCGGAGAGTTGTTGGCCCCGTGGACACTCCCTTGTGGTGTGCCACAGGGCTCGTCTCTCTCCCCCATGCTGTTCAACATCTATGTAAGACTGCTGGCAGGGGTCATCCGGAGTTTTGGAGTCTGCTGTCATCAGTACGCTGATGACACGCAGCTCTATCTCTCCTTTTCCACCTCTGCAGTGGAAGCTGTCATGACCCTTGACCGGTGTCTGGGGGCGGTCATGGCATGGACCAGGGCAAACAGGCTTAAGCTCAACCCTGAGAGGACTGAGGATATGTTCTTTGGGAGTTCCCCGTCCAGTTACGGAGGCCCTCCAGCTGGCAGAGAGGGTTAGGAATCTGGGCGTGGTTCTGGATCCAGCGCTAACCTTGGATGCCCAGGTGGCTGCCGTGTCCATATCCGCTTTTTTCCACCTGCGTCAAATAGCCCAGATCCGCCCATACCTGGACGGGGACTCCCTGAGAACAGTAGTGCAGGCACTGGTGATCTCGAGATTGGACTACTGTAATGGGGCTGCCCTTGACCTTCCTCTGGCGTTTGCAGCGGGTACAAAATGCAGCAGCCAGGCTGGTGGCTGGAGTGCGTCACTATGACCACATCACCCCAGTCCTGGCTCGCTTGCATTGGTTGCCAGTTACGCACCGGATCAGGTTCAAGGTGCTGGTTTTAGTTTATAAAACCATCCATGGCTTGGGCCCGGACTACCTAGTGGAGCGGATCGCCCAGCAATCAATCTTGGCCCGACCAGCCCGGAAGTTGCGAGCGCACTCGCTCCGGGTGGCCACCCCAAGAGAGGCCCGGAAAACCATCACCCATAATCGGGCCTTCTCGGTGGTGGCCCCTTCGCTGTGGAACGCTCTTCTAAGTGATGTGCGCTCTGCAGAGTCCCTGCTGGCCTTTCGTAGAGCTCTTAAAACCTTGCTCTTTCGAGAGGCCTTTGGTGACCTTGTTTAATTTATGGAGTTACTTAATTCTTATTTTTTTTTCTCCCTGTCATTTGCCATCTCTGTCTATCCCAGAAAGTTGCTGTATGGCTATCGAGCCTTTTTTGTTAGAATGCCAAGGGTTCCAGAAGTGTTTTTAATTTGTGTTTGATTGTTATTGTATTTATTGCCTTTGACTCTGCTTATTGTATTTTGTATTGACAACCACTGTTTGGTTCGTCTGTTGGAAGCCGCCCAGAGTTCCTCTGGGAAGATGGGTGGGATATAAGTTCAATAAATAAATAAATAAATAAATAAATAAATAAATAAATAAATAAATAAATAAATAATGCAATCATGAAGTAACCATGAACACCACAAAATTTGATGAATACTGCAATGAAATCCTTTTAAAAACATGTCTCTGTCTCCTCACCTTCGTATCCAGAGAGGAGCCACTGATTGCATGGGTTTATCCCAACGGTGTGAGAATTTTCATTGTAAAATGCAAATAAAACACAGTAGAAAAGAAGCACATACAGAATTTGGGGTGAAACATTTCTTCACAGACAAAGCAATGAGCATGTTGTTTCACTTTTTCTTTAAAGCTAAATTTTATAACTATTGTTTAGCTGCAAATGCATATCAACCCGCATACATTTTAAATTGTTCTACCTCTCCTTACGTTTTCTGATTAGGCAACCAGTATGCTTCAATATACAGAATATATAGTAACACTATAATTATTACTTAATATATCAACACAACCCTCTAGAGATACCATCACCCAATTATAGCCATTAAGGATCTATTAGTTGCCAAAGAGTTCATCCATAATTTCACCTAATGTCCTCTCTAGAGCTTCCTATTATTATCTCATGTTATATAATAAAAGTAATTCAAGCATAGGTGCCTCTTAAAACAGCGCTAGACAACATATGTGCATTGTTTGCCAAGGAAAATTGATATTTTATTTGAGGATGTTCTTTTAAAACTTCCTAGGGATTTTTTTGATAATGTGTTTATCCTCCTCCTTTCTTTCATTTGCTTTTGGGGGAAATCTATTTTGCTTCAGTTGAATTGTTTTATGATGAGCAGAACCTCCTCTTCCTCTTCCTCTTCCTCTTCCTCTTCCTCTTCCTCTTCTTCTTCTTCCAGCCCATAATCCTGTGGCAAAGATATCCATTAGTACAGTGTCAAGGAAGGCTTCATTAAAGAAAATACTGCTATATTTCCATGTCTCTGTACATGAACAAAACAATCCATGCCTCCAATACTGCCTTAGCAACAGGAAATGGAGAGCATGGCTTGATTAATGTTTTCAACCAACTAAACCAACTGAAACACAAAAACCCAGCTCCTAATACTGTATAATGACATCAGAATCCATCCACCACTGGTCATGATGGCAAGGGAGTTTCAGCTGCAGTAGCCCAACAATCTCTGGTCTCTTGGAGGGCTACCCTTTTAGCTTCTATTTCCTCTCCTCCCTACATTAACTTTTCATCATTGCTTTATATAAATTACTGTCTTTGCATTTGTTCACAGGAGATCCAAGGGGGGGGGGTGGATACAGAATACCTGGATACACCCTTCATTTGGAGAGTTGAGAAAGAAAAACCAAGGAACTTCCATCAGGAGTGGAATTTGAAACTGATGCCCCTGACCTGTGTTTGAACCCTGAGTTTTGGAACTCACTTTCAAGGAACAGACCTGGTTTGGACATCTGCCATGACTTAGGGACTTTCATGTGCTTTTTATGGACCATCCACAATATATTGAAGGCATTTGTTGTCCAACTTGATGAATGCTGCTACTATTAAAATTCAGGCATTTAAAATAAATAAATTTCACATGTTTCTGTGGTGAATTGGTGTGTTTTTTGACCACGATTTCAAAAGAAAAATTGCGGTCGCCATTTTGGATCCCCCCCCACCGCATGGCATGGCGAGACGACGAGGATGACCCCCCCCCCAGCCTGGTGCAAGTTGCCCAGGACAGGAGAAGGGGGGAAGGCCGGGGACCCCCCAGAAACCACCCCTCTGGTAGGTGGCAAAGCCTCAGGCAGGCATATTTTCGCCTGCTTTTTCGCCAATTCAGGTTTTTTTTTAAAAAAAAACTTTTAAAAACTTTTTCTGTGCTTCGCATTGCGCGATTGCCGTGATGCCACAAATGGAAACGAAAAACCCAAACAATTTTTTCTTTTTTCGGTTCGAGTTCGAGTTCTGATGGCTTAATTATCATTACCGTTTCCGTTACATAACGCAAACGATAACCGAAAACGGAAATGACAATTTCACCGAGTCGTGCCCATGTCTAATTGGCACATTACTGTTTGCAATAAATGCCCACAATTTTAAGGAATAGGGGAGACACTTCCCACCACACAAAAAGTATGGCCAAAGAGATAATCTTTTTGAGATGTCATGCGGGTGAGGAAAAAACTAACTGCATTGTTAAAATGAATCAATTTAATCTTTCTTCTGCTTTGTCAAACTTGTAAAATATTATATTTCTCTTCAGATAAAGTTACATACTGTGTAGCTCAAAGATAATCCCTATGGTCTTGGCATATGTTAGTTAATTGTCTCAGAAGGAAATACCATAAAAACCATGCTGTCAACACCCATGGGCATTTGCTCATCTGTCACTCTGGGAGCACCAGACTGGCTGAGGTGCTCTAAGACATTTCTTAAGCAACATAAATCACAGCCATTTCTCCTTACCACTTCTCAAATGGTCAATTAGGTAGGAACATGTGTTAATAAAAACATCTCATTCCTTGCCTCTGAGGTATGGACTCATAAAAAATGATGGGACCATGATAAACTCTATGCTCTTTTGGAGTGTGAGTCAACCTATGACATAAATAATTGTCTTATAGAATGATCCTAAGCACAGCTCATGTGAGGTATTTCACACTGATTGCAGTGTTTCTGATGTGTGAGTGCTGTGCTGTTACATGTTTTGTGGTGCTACCAAGTGTGACAGTACATAACCACCCAGTGCAATGCAGTATAGATTTAGTTTTAGACCACACCGACTTTCCAACAGAAACTCTGGGCGGTTAACAAAGCAAACAAATAGGTAGAAAACAATTAGAACAAAAACAAAACAATGAAAAAATAATAATAAAACACCATAACAATAACAATGCAGAAAGAGAATAAAACGGGGCAAGAGGCACAAAGGCAGAAGAAAAAGGACCAAGAAAAAAACAGAAAATCAGGGGAACAACAACAGTAAGCAACTACTGATCGCCGAATGCATCTTTAAACAGCCAGGTTTTCAAGTCTTTTTAAAAAGATGGTAGGGACTCTGCTTGGTGAACCTCTGTTGGCGGTTTGTTCCACAGAGCCGGACTGCCCATCAAGAAAGCCTGATTATGAGTGGAAAACTTATGGGCTTCCCTGGGGGTGGCCACCCATAACACGAGTGCCAGCAACACTCTGGTGTGCCGGGCCAGATGTGACTTTTGGGAGATCAAGTCTGCCAGATACTGAGGTTCCAAGCCACTGAGGGTTTTATAAACCAAAAGCATACCTTGAACTTTATTTGAGAGGTCACAGACAATGTATTATACCCTTCTATACTCCCTATAAGTTGCTTTTTATTATAAAACCATCACTTGCTTATTAAGACATATTGTATCAACTAAAAACTAAACAATAATAAAGGATAAATAATCTGTAGGACTTAATTCTCATTTTGTACAGATGCTAATTATCATAGAATCATAGAGTTGGAAGAGACCTCAAGGGCCATCTAGTCCAACCCCCTGCCATGCAGGATCCCCCATCACAATATTTCTGACAGATGGCCATCCAGCCTCTGCTTAAAAACCTCCAAAGAAGGACACTCAACCACCCTCTGCGGCAGCATATTCCAATGCCGAATAGCTCTAACTGTCATGAAGTTCTTCCTAATGTTCAAATGGAATCTCTTTTCCTGTAGTTTGAAACCATTGCCCCAAGTCCTAGTCTCTGAAGCCATGGAAAACAAACCTGTTCCCTCTTCAATATGACATTGGTTATTTATATTGGTGTTTAAGTCAGTGGTGTAAATTGCACTGGTAAACTGAGACTAATGGGTTCCACCTATTGTACCCCAGTTCAAAAGACTGGTGTGGTTCAAACTGCACCCCTGACTCTGGCATTTCCCCATGTTGTAGTCCCACAAACCCTCTCCACTTCAGAGCTTACCTGGTTCCCTGGTTTACTAATGGGTTGCAAGCTATGAAGTTAACTGGGAGATGGCTAGAGAGCAGATGGAAGAAGGATCAATTGGACCAAAAGTGGACCAAGATCATCACCAGGAGGTACTCTGATACTTTGAAAATAGGGAGGGGGAAAGCTTGTAATATTATAATAATTGAGAAGGCCATGAACTTGCAAGCAGAACCTTTCCAGATTGTTCAGCACCCTGATCAGCAGCAACCTTGTCCTGGTGATTTCACCTGTGATCAATTTGCATCCTTTTAAAAATCCAAATTCAAGGCCACCCATTTTGACCTTGATTTCACAACCAGCAGGTTGATTGACTGAGTGGGAATCAATACTTGCACCCTCTTTCTCTGCTCAGATGGCTCCGTTTGACTCTGTATCAGTGAAGGGAGTCCCCAGGGTGTTGTTTTGCTGCAGGCTTACTATCTCCTTGCTTGACCCCAGTTCAGCTTGGCTCATAAAAACTGCCAATAGAGTGATTGTGAATTAGGTCATGAATATTGTGAATTCTTCTCTCTTCTTCATCCTCATGTTAAAGAAATCATTATCCAACCTATTCTAAAACATTCTCAATCAGCTACAGATAATCTTAACATTTTATATCTGATTGCCAGTAGAGATGGGCATGAATCAAACAAATTGCATTTTGTTTTTCGTTTGTCATTTGGAGGGTCCATTTCGGTTTGTTTCTGTTTTTTGCAAATTTTTGAAAAAAATTGTTTTTGTTTTCGTTCGTTTCGTTACCATTTCATTACCATTTACTTCATTTTTTGTGATTTTTTAAAAGGATTTTAAGCAATTCACTCATATTGCAGTAACGGAAACGAAACACACGAGAAAATTTCCGGTGTTTCTGTTCGTTTTGTTTCATTTCAGAGACAAAACTCGTTTGTCATTTCGTTACGTAATGAAACGACAAAATGAAAATGGAAACGAAAAATTGTTCATTTCGTGCCCATCTCTAATTGCCAGCATACCTATTGGGGCCAATGAACTCACCTGCATGATCTTCACTTCTTAGTACTTATCCTAAGGCAAACTTTGTTTACCTCTTCATCCAGGACAGTCCTGGCATGCTGCAGTTTTGGTCCATCTTCCTCAAGCAAAGTGATATCATTGGCAAATCCATGTTGCCAAGATAACTTTGGTCTGTACAATGGACGACTGTACTCCAGTTCACCACATGACATAGACAAGGCCCACAAGAAGGAGGAGTGGGGACAAGATGCGGCCTTGTCTGACCCTGGTGGTATTCTCAAAGAAGTTCATATAGCCATTCTCAATCTTTGCACAGCAGCTCAGTCACTGTTACAAGTTCTTAAAGATGATAACAAAGACTGTTGGTAGACCATACAGACATGGAATCTGCCAAAGGGACTCTCAGTGGTCACTATCAAAAGCTTTGTTAAAAACATATAGATAAAATTGATGGCTAACAGGTGGCAATACTCAATATACTGTTCTATGATGTTTCTTAATGAAGACGTGTTCACTGCAGGACCTTCCACAGTGGAATCCTGCTTGTTCTGGTCTCAGACATTGAACAAGCACACTTTGCAGCCATCTGAGGAGGATTTTTACAAAATGCCTTCCCAGACACTGAGAGAAAGGTGATGCCCCACCAGTTTGTGAATTCTGAGGTGTTACCTTTCTTAGGAACATTAGCCATGCTCCTCTTTGACAGTCCTCTGGGATGACACCAATTTGCTCACACTTGAACAACTTTGTCAGCTCTTCTGCCATGGCCTGGCCACCATACTTTAAGGTTTCCTCAAATAGCTTGTCTAAACTAGCTGCCTTGTTGATTTCAAGGCTTCCAGTCACAATCTTCACTTCTTCAATAGTGATCTTATTGGTATTTGTGGAAGTTCTTGTTGAATGTTCTCTTCATTCTCTTCAATTAGTATGCACTGATTGGGTCTGGCTAGTTGAGGTTTCATGAAAATATTTGAGTCGTCTATTTTGTTCTTCTTGGGTGACCAGAAGCTTCTTGTTCTTGTCTTTATTTGGAACACAAGGGCTCTTTCTTGTTCTTTAATGATGCAGTCAAGGGGTCTGGAATAATTTTGATTGCCCACTTCTGCTTCAGTGCCTTTCCACTCCAGCCATCCCTTCTTGTCCTTCTTGCAACTGGTCGTCATCAGATACCAGGGGGGGGGGGAATATAATGTTTGCTCCCAATAAAGCAATTCCACTGATATGTGAAAGGTTCCCCCGCCCCGGACCTCATCCCTAGCTCACCTCAGTTGGCATGCACACCCAATGGACAACAGCAGAAAAAAAAATTGGTGTCTAGATAGGTACATATGAAGGAAAACACTTATTCTGGTCAGCTAGACCCAAGCTAATTTAGGATTTAAGTATTAAAACCCACATCTAATGAATGCAGGTTTCATGCACATTCTTACTTCACTATCATCCTGATCCTTGAAAATGTGCAGATTTCCAAGGCAAGATATATGTTGCTGTTTCCCAGTCTCAAGCAATACTTAGAAAGTCACTTTTTGTGGTCGGTGGTATTGTTTAAAAACTCAAGAGATGTTCAGGTCAGTACTGGGGAATTCTGGGAGTTGCAATCCATAGATGTAACTTTTCCAAGTTACATCTGTTGATGCTCAGTGCTCATTACTGCATCTTAATAGTTTCAGCCATTATTCTTTGGAGTATAATCTTCACATGCATAGATGGGAAATGTCAAACTTCAAATGTCCTGTATTTAAACATTGCTTATCATCATTTGGAGTGTAGTCTAGTCAACATGAAGCACTTCCAAAGTTCCACTGATTTCAAGGGGAATGATTTAATCAGGCAGATGTCCTTTAATCTCTCCCTTTGAAATCAATGAGACTTTGAAAGTGCTTAACTTGGGCTGGATTGTGATTGCTTTTATTAAGCCTCTCATTCATTAGTATAGCCCTGGATAAAGAGAGAAGTGTTACTTAAGAGTCAAAGAGGCACTTGTAATTTATTATGAGCTGATATTTATTCTTTGCCCTTTAGGCGATTTTTGGTAACAGAAGACATCATATTCTTTGGCAAGGTTTGTGTGTGTGTCTGTTTTCTGTGAGTGATAATTGTGGTTGCTCATTTTTATGTAGTGATGCTGCATGGAAACAAGACACAAGGCCTGCGGAAGAGAATTATGATATCAGTTAAGCAAATTTCTCTTGAGTAGTCACACTCCAGTGATGGAGGCCTTGTATCACCATGTGGTGGTCAAGGGAACTATTTATTTTATTTATTTATTTATTTTCACATTTATATACCGCGCCTATTCCCTCATGGGGGACTCAGGGCGGTTAAGCTTATATTGAGCTACTTTGTGTTGCTTGATCACTTGGAGGCCCAGAAACAATGAGGGAGGCCCACAGGTTTTCCTTTCTATCTATAGTCTTTGGGCAAGGATTCTGTACAATCTGTGAGACTGAGGAAAATAAACTCAAAAGTGAGGGAAGAATATTTGCTCAGATCACGTTTTAAAACTCTAATGTCTTTCTTTCAGGCCATGCTCCAGATATTTTTTCTGCCCAAGGCTATGGTGAAAATGGCACTTCCCGCCCCTTCCACAAGCAGCTTGGCAGCAGAACTAGCAGTGACATTGCATCCTGAACTATCCTTCAGACATGAGGGCACTTTAAAGAAACAGCTTTCAGGTTTCCACAAGCTGTCACCAACATCTTCTAAGTCCCCTCCCTCAATTTGCTGAATGGCACAGCTGGCCCACTGCTTTTAAGGATTGCCCAAACTCTTGCATCCCTAAAGCATATGAGAGCTTTTCCTCATATTTTTGATAAAAACAGTATTTTGCTGTAAATAAGATGAAAGCCACATCTTGGATTATGATTAGGTAGTGACAGTGACTGACTTGACTTTGAAGTAAGTCTATCAAAGAATAGTTATTGATTTAGAAAAAGACTGAGTTCCACAAACGTGAAATCTAATTCAAGAAAGGTACGAAGTTCACCCACACTGTTCAAATCTTGAATATAGGCTCTCCAGTAAAGTGCCAAGAGATGCAAACCCATATGTACTAACATCATTTCATTTTACAATAACCATTTAAACCGGATACCCCAGACACTTTTATTTATTTTAAAGACTAGAAGTGTGTTGTAAAAAATGTATCCACTCTTTTAGATAAACAATGCTGGCATCAACATTCCCCCCCCCAATTGCATAAAATACTGACTTCCTGCTTATCTTATTTGTATTTTCTTTGTGTAATGAGCATTTAACATAGCATTTTCATTTTATTTGTTGTAGTATTTTCCTTTCATTTCAGCTTAAAATGGCAGGGTTATTTACATTTCAAATCTTTTCAGATTTTTCTTCTTCCATTCTCTGTGCATGTTAGGGATGGGAAAGACATTTGTCAGGTCTGCCCTTCTGAAGGGAAAATATTCATTTCACCCATCCCAAGACTAGAAGTTGACTGAAGTGCATCTTCCTTTTAAAATCTCTACATTTCTGAGGGCATAGGATGTACCATGAAGAAATGTGCACAAAGCTGTTGCATACATTAGGGGGAAATGCAGACTGCAAAGCTTAGTTTTGAAAAATACACACAAAGATGCTTTAGTGCACAGTTCAAATGAACTCAAAATAAATATGCTAGGAGAATGCATATCAAAATGAATATCTTTTGAAATAAAAATAAACATTCAGGAGTGTACTGGGGGAAGAAAAAGAGTCTTGCATCTCAAATTGGGAGATGATAAGCACATAGATTCTACATTCTTCAATGTTACTCCCAGCTTTTGCAACTCCCTTCCACAGGAGACCAGGTTGGCCTCATCTTTGCTGTCCTTCCTCAAGAAGACAAAAAACTTTCTCTTCAGGCAAGCTTTCCCTGATTGGCTCTTGAAGAGGGAAGTTTAAATGGATGGTTGTACTTAAGGCTGGGCACAAAACAGAAAAACGGTCTTTCATTTCGTTCTGTTTTGGGACCCACACATTTCATTTTGTTTCATCTTGTACGAATTTTTATAAAAAAAATTCATACAAAACAAAACATTTTGTTACATGACGCAGTGACTCCAAAGGTTTTGGTGTGTGTGTGTGTGGGGGGGAGGGCTAGGCCAGCCTGCCCAGCTGGCTGGCAGCAACTCCGGTAGCAGCGGGAGGGGGGGCTAGGCCGGCATGCCCAGCTGGCTGATGGCAACTCAAGCGGTAGCAGCAGGGGGCCCTAGGCTGGCCTGCCCAGCTGGCTGGCGGTGCTGTCAACTCTAGTGTGGTGGTGGTGGGCCCTAGGCCAGCCTGCCCAGCTGGGTGATGCCTCCTCTGCCTCCTCTGTCAGCCACGTGACTCTGGCGGTGGGGGCCCTTATGCTGGCCTGCCCGGCTGGTTGGCAGGGCTCTGGCGGCAGCTGTGGCAACTCTGGCAGCAGTGGGCCTAGGCCGGCCTGCCAGCCACTCACCCTCTCCGGCCTCGCTGGGTGGTCTCATGGAACACCCACAGATAAGCCACCATTTTACAGGTGGAATGAAATGGTTCATTTCAATGGAAAAAACAGCCATTTCGTTTCATCTATAACGAAATGCTGCTTCATCATTTCATTTCATTTTGTTTCGCTTTGTTATGTAATGAAACAACAAAGCAGCATTTCATTTTTCATTTCATGCCCGTCCCTAGTTGTACTCTACTGCTTTGAATGTGCTTTGGTGTTTCTCTTGTTTATCATTTTTTGTGCGTGGTGCTTGTTTGTTCTTTTTAAATATTTGTATACTTAAAATTTTAGCTTCAAATATTGGCTTTTAATGATGTCAACTGCCTTGGGTCCTTTGTAAGGAGAAAGGCAGGATACAAATTTGATCAAGCACTCCATCAGTCAGTCATGTAATTAGAGATGTAAAATTTCCAGAAATGTTGATGCCATGGGGAAAAGAAACTTTAGAGAAAAATGGACAAAAACAGTGGGAAAAAACAGGTTTTACCCCATTTCATAAATTTTACTTCTTTACCACCAACTAACCAGATTGTGAAAAAAGCAAGATGAAGGAGAAACAGATTTCCATATCTCTGCTGTGTACTTCCCTGCAGAACAACATAAGAAGAGCCATGCTAGATCAGGCCAAGGGCCCCTCATGTCCAATTCCCTGCATCTCACAGTGGCCCCGCCAAATTACTCTGGGAACACATGAGACTAGATATTTTTCTACAGATACCACTCTCCTGCATCTGGCCTTTGAAGTACCCTGTTTTTTTTTTAAAGCCTGGAGATTACACATCCCCATCATGTCTTATAACCTGTGAAGGACTTTTCCTCCAGGAATCTATTCAGTCCCCTTTTGAAGGCATCCAGGCCAGATGCCATCACCACATCCTATGGCAGTGAGTTCCACAGATTAACAACACACTGGGTAAAGAAGTATTTTCTTTTGTCTGTTCTCACTCCCCCAACCTTCAGTTTGAGTGGATGTCCCCTAGTTCTGGGATTTTGAGAGAGGGATAAGATCTTCCCTCCATCCACTTCACTCATGACCTGCTTAATTTTGTACGGCTCAATCATATCCCCCCTCAGGTGCCTTTTTTCCAGACTAAAGAGCCCCAAATGCTGTACAGTGGTCCCCTGCCCTTTCACGTTTCATATACTGCCGTCCCCCTATATTGCTTCCAGGATGCCGAAAATCATTTCTGAGGCCACTGAGGGCCTTTCTAGGCCTGACAGAGGCCTCAGAAATGATTTTCGGTGACCCAGAAGTCACTGCTCTGGTCAGACTCCATCTGGAATACTGTGTCCAGTCCTATGCACCTCAATTTAAAAAGGAGGTTGACAAGTTCAAGTGGGTACAGAGAGGGGCGACCAGGATGGTTGAAGTTCTGGAAGTATTGTTTTATGAGGAACAGCTTAGGGAGCTAGGAATGTTTAGCCTTACAAAAAGAAGGCTGAGAGGGGATATGATAGCTATGTTTAAATATTTGAAAGGATGTCATATTGAAGAGGGAACAGGTTTGTTTTCCATGGTTTCAGGGACTAGGAAAGAAATTCCATTTGAACATTAGGAAGAACTTCATGACTGTTAGAGCTGTTTGAAAGTGGAATATGCTGCCATGGAGGGTGGTGGAGTCTCCTTCTTTTGAGGTTTTTAAGCAGAGGCTGGATGGCCATATCTCTGGAGTCCTGTGATGGGAGTTTCTGCATGGCAGGAAGTTGGACTGGATGGCCCTTCAGGTCTCTTCCAAGTGTATATTTCTATTATTCTAACTGGGGATGTTTAGCTTGAAGAAAAGAAGACTGAAGGGTGATATGTTTGCACTTTTTTAAATATTTGAAGAGTTGCCATACAGAGAAGGGGAAGGATCTGTTTTCAAAACAACCCAGAGCACAAGCATGTGCTCAAGCTACATATTTCAGTTGACTATCAGGAAAAACTTCCTAATAGAGATGGGCACGACCAGAAAAATTTTTTTTTCCGAGTTGTCATTTTTCGGGACGGGTCCGTTTCGGGTCGTTTCCGTTTTTCGTGATTTTTTTTAAAAAATGTCTTTTCGTTGTGTCGTTTGTCGTTACCGCCGCTGTGATTTCGCGCAATTTGACGTCCCAGCGAGTGGCATCCCGCCGGCGCTAGGTGTTTTTGCGCCCTAGGCGGCGGGTGGGGTGGCGGGGGGGGGTATGGGTGGGCAGCGGCAGCAGAAGGGGGAGGGGCGGGCGCGTGGGCGCGCGGGCGCGTGGGAGGCGGGCGCGGGTCCCGCAATGACACAGAGCAGGCAGAAAACACTTTAAACTGACTTGCTGCACAAGACTGCATCAAATAAAGCAATTGCAATTTTTATTGCAAACAAAGTGGGCAGTGCACCCACAGCAGAGCTGCAGGCAGGGTATGAAAGGACCTTGGCTTGCCACCAAGCAAATGAAATTTTTAAAATAAATCCACACCTCCCCTCCCACTCAAACCTCCCCCCCTTTGAAGCACTATCAGAAAAGAAATCCTAACAAACTGCAGGAGAATAAAAAAGAATAAACTGCGTTGCTATTCCCCACAGCAGACAGAAAATGAAATGAATTATTATTATTTCCTAAAAATTCAATTGAATCAATTCCCTCACTCCCTGACTAACTGAAATCTAAAGGCTCTGCGAAATCGAAACTAGTCTAGCACAGCAGCCAGCTACACACAGCCCTCTCCCACCCATATCCAAGCCCGGACTGCGACTCTTCCGGGAGTACCTCGGCTTTTTATGCCCTCCTGCACATCCAGAAGTGTCAGTCAAAACCTGGCCATGCGATTGGTAGAATGGGCCCCAAAAAATTGCATGGTCCCATCCCATGGCCAGCCCATCATTGTGCAGGTGTAAAAAAATAAAAATAAAAATAAAATGAAATAAAATCAGTGCGACTTTTTACTGCTATAAAAAACCCACTGCTGCTACTGTAAAAATTCAAGCATTTAAAATAGCTAATTTTTGCATGTTTCTGTGGTACTTTGGTGTTTTTTTTTACCACAATTTCCAAAAAAATATTGCGGACACCATTTTGGATCCCCCCGCACCGCATGGCAAATGGAGACGCCGAGGATGCCCCCTCCCAGCCCGGTACCAGCAGCCCAGGACAGGAGGGGGGGAGGCTGGGGACCCCCCCCAGAAACCACCCCTCTGGTAGGTGCCCTCAGGCAGGCATATTTTCACCTGCTTTTTTGGCCGGGAATCGGGTTTTTTTTTTATTTTTAAAACTTTTTTTCTGTGCCGCTTAGCATTGCGCGATCGCCGCGTGATGTCAGGAACGACAACGACAAATCAGACCCAATTTTTCTTTTTTCGGTTCGAGCTCGAGTTCTGACAGCTTAATTGTCGTTACTGTTTCCGTTACGTAACGGAAACGATATCCGAAAACGGAAACGACAATTTCGCCAAGTCGTGCCCATGTCTACTTCCTAATTGTTAGAGCAGTATGGCAATGGAACCAATTCCCTCAAAAGGTGGTGAGTGCTCCAACACTGGAGGCATTCAAGATGAATTTGGACAACCACATGGGAAATATCCTTTGATTAGTATTCCTGCATTGAGCTGGGGAGGGGAGGTTGGACTTGATGGCCTTGTAAGCCCCTTCCAACCCCACTAATCTATGATTCCTCTCATGCATTTTATTTGGTCCACCTAACAAGTCAGGATAAAGGTATTTTACTAAGACAGAGCAGCACATTTCACTCCCCAGCCCACCCCCAGGTCATCCTTCCATCAATCAGTAAACATATTGTGCATATGGGTCAAAAGACCCCACAAACACCTCTCCCAATCTGTAACTTTAATAAGCATAACATAAATACAGAATGAGTAATGGACAATTTACTTTCCTTTTAAGACACGTAAAATCTGTTGCTTTAGATGGCTGTCTTATTTTGCCTAACGAGAGGGCTGGCCCCAGATAGACCATGCAATGACCTTCTTGGCCAGTTTTGTCCCATAAGCTGAAACACATTGCAGTGAGCACATGCTGCAGGTGATGCCGTGTATTCCAGGAGTGGGTCAGTTCTACAGAAATGCGGAGGAATTTGGGTGGGAATACGCAGGTGGAACTGATGAAGCAGAAGATGAATGGGACGAGGTGCTCACTGGAGAGGGAGAGGGAAGCAAATGTAAATATTCCAGAGGGCAAGATGATAGAGTTGATCAGTGTGCCAAGACAACAATATCTGTGAAAACAAATCAAGCCTGGTGCCAAATGAAATCTGGCATCAAACTAAATGAAAAGAGATTTAGCTTCCAAGCCAAATGTGGTATCAAATCAAGCCTCCCCTGGCTCATCCCCAAATCGAAGCTGGAGAATGTCCAAGTTCATTAAAAAAATGAACACAATTATGGTCGTGCTACGTGGAGGGCACAAGGAGGCTTCGGGGATAGTAAAGGTTTACAGTTGCTCTTTTCCTTAGGATGCAAAAATCACAAAGTCAGTAGCTAATGGACCAATGGAAATGAAGTCAATAATATGCCCCTCCTCCGACAAACTATCAAATAATCCCGTCCATTGTTGGAGCTGAACAGAAAGTTTGCCTTGGCTTTATTAGGAAACCAAATCCATAAAATTAACAAAAGGAGAAAGGACTTGACCATCTTCTAGTAGGAAGAAGTAGATAAAGTAGACTGTAGGCTAGATGGTGCATTATATGTCAAAGAAAGAAAGAAAGAAAGAAAGAAAGAAAGAAAGAAAGATCCTGCTTGGATATACCTGGGGACTGTATGAGAGATTGTCCATGATGGACAATTTGGTCTACTCTCATTATTTGCCTTGTAAGTGTCCCTTCAAAGAAGGCACCACTACAAGCCATTTATTGAGCAGACATTACTGATAACAACTTGCGCTGAGCAGCATCCTTCAGAAAGTTTCAGGTAATTGTCGGTTGATAAAGTTACAGAGAAGTCAGTAAATTTAGAAATGGAATATAGAAAATACATGATGTCTCACAGGAGCACTCCTAACAGGATAAATTTGAAATATATTAGCAAAGGGATTGCAAGAGCCATGTCTGTATGGATTAAGGAGAGCTCCATTTTGCTTGGTGGGTCTTTTCTATTTTTCGTCTTCCTGCCTCATAACCAGAAGTGATAGAAATTATTTATTTCAAATCCATATTGAATTTGGCAAGTGGATCTGTTCTGGTTTACTCTTTCTAGCTAGCTATTGCTTCTATATATAATTCACATGGTACAGTGCATAGGCAAATTGTGGGTAGGAAAAAATGCATTACGGTAGTTGTAAATTCCTTTCCTTAACTTTCAGAGCACTGTTAGTGCAAAGTTTTAATCAAGACACCCTTCTGACTTTTCCTTTTAAAGCTCTTCCATAGGGTTGACCCCAGGCTTTGGGGCTGCAACCTATAGCTCTTTTTTACCCATCATCCAGTTGTCAATTGACTCAAGTTTGATATTTATTCTAACTTTTAATATCTCTGAATAGCAGTGATGATGCACAGCTATGATTGCACATTTCTTGACAGCTAGAATCTCTACTCCTTAACTGTACTTATTGCCTAATATATTTGACAGCACTTTGTCACTGTCCATTTCTTATGTCAATGTACAGTATTATTATACATTTAGGCCTTAAAACTTCAAAATCTCGCAATGGAAATAAGAACATATAAGAACATAAGAACAGCCTTGCTGGAACTGGCCACAGACCATCCAGTCCAGCATTCTGTCTCACACAGTGGCTTACCATTTGCTGCAGGGTATTCCCAGGCAAATGTCTTCACCTGCTTACGATTCCCTGCAAATGGCATTAAGAGATACCCTGTCTATACCTCCAACCCAGCGGTTGCATTAGGCATCCTTAATGATAGTCATTGATACCCTTGTTCTCCATGACCGTGTCTAATTCTTACTTAAAGGTGTCAAGGCTGACAGCTGTCACTACTTCTTCTGGCAGGGAGTTCCAGAGACCAGTGATCTTCTGGGTGAAAAAATGTTCATTTCGTGCCCATCTCTATTCGTCCACCATTTTTCAGTGATGCCGGTAATATCAATATTTTTATCTACTGCTAAGTATTCCAGCTCCCCTATTTTGTTCTGGAGGCTTTTGGCATTTGCATACAAGCATTTATATATGCTTTTCTGATACAGTTTTTTGAGTCCCTTTGCATCATTATTAGACATGGGCACAAAACAGAAAAATGGTGTTTTGGTTTTTTGTTTGTCATTGAGAGGTCTGTTTCACTTCGTTTCCGTTTGTCAGGAAGTTTTTGAAAAATTTTGTTACCGTTTTTTGTTTTTTTGTTTGTTGTTTCTACCCGCTTTTTGTGCGATTTTTAAAGCATTTCTGTGCACAGGCATCCCACAACGCCCCAGACCAGAGGGAAAACACTAAAAAAAATGGATGCTGGCAGAGACACAGTATAGACTAGGTATGCAGGGATGCTGCAAAGGCAATGGCGGGCGTTGCCCAGGGTGCAAGGCAGCCGCAGAGTGACTGCACTGCGGGGCAAGGGAGGGTACTCACCGAGAGGTACGCAGCATGCATGCACACAGGGAGGCTGCAGGACTGAAGCTAGAGTCGCAGAGACAGCAATCCCACCCTAACTCCCACCAGAGACTGCAAGGAGGACGGGGGCGGCCAGAGCTTTTTATGCCCTCTGTGGCTGCCAGATCTGCCCACCCAGTCTGCAACCTGGGCATGCTATTGGTTGAACACGATCCCACATCACATGGCTTGCCTCCATTTGGTGGCTGGTGGCGACATCCATTTTAAAGGGAAAAGAAAAATACATCGTGATGGGAGAAGACAAAAACAAACGTTTTAAGGACCCCAACCCCCCTGGTAGGTATTATCAGACAATATAAATAATTATAGCTGCATTTTTACGGATGTCCAGGGCATTTTTTAACATTTAAAACAGCTCATTTCATTGCATGTCGCCATTAACGGAAACAAAACGTAACGACCACAATTTTCATGGTTCTGTTCGTTTCGTTTCATTTTCATCACAATTTTCGTTTGTGATTTCGTTACGTAACGGAAACGACAAATGGTAACGGAAACGAAAAAATGTTCGTTCCGTGCCCATCTCTAATCATTATACATATATGTCAAAATCCTGCTAGTGATTTAGATATGTATGAATTAAATTATGCTGTTGACTGCTGCAAATTGCCACTAATTAACAAGATGCCAGTCACATTACAAGGAGTATGTCCAGTTACACAACAGGTGCATGTTTAGTAATGCAATGGTTGCCTCTTTAGTTAGTGGCAATTTGCATTGGTGCATTCCACAATTTAACTTAAGCACATGTAAATCCCATTCAGGAACCTGGCCATTATTTTGCACTACTGAAAATACGTGTGTGCATTTAAAATAAATATGTGTGCATATAACAATACATCTTTAAGGGGGGAAATCATGACACGTGAGTGGCAATTTTTAGGCCATACTTGTCTTATGCTGAGAAAATGACCCACATATATTTGCTTGATTTGTTTTGTGATAGCTCCATGCAGTAAGCTCTGGAAAGTAATGAGTTATTATAAGTGACATACTCAAAGAGATGGTTCTATGACCTTACATTTCTGAACTGAGATATAATGTACTTTAATGGCTTTCTGGCTTATGTGCTTAGTTTAACATTGAAATCAAAAGCTAGTCATTTATTTTTAGGCTATTTGCACATCCTTTTCACATACACCAGCACTTGGTGAGTGTATTAAAGAAAAGTGATTTAAATATATAGAAGCCAGTTCTGAGGGGGAAATAATACACATGTGCATGCTCATACACATACTCTGTATGTTTTAATATTAATTTTAACCTTCAAGTCTTAAGAGTTCTTGCTGTAATTTTACTAGTCAAGTGAAAATTTCCCCCACACTGCATAAGTAGTCAAATATAGGGCCTCAAAAACATTTTTACCATTACAGTTCTTGGAAAACAGGGGGGAAAGGGCAAGATAAGTAATATTAAAGATTTCTCTCTGTTTCATGTTCCACGGGGGACATCTGTGAAGACCGTTGTATATAATCTGTGGGGCATGGCTGCTCAAGAGGCAAATGCACTTGGCCCATTATGTAACATTTTCTACATTCCCCCAGTTTTATTAATTGCAGAGTCCCATGTTTATTACAGAATAGCACAGTTATCTGTAAAATCCTGCCAAGGAGCAATTTGCCAGAACGTTCCCATCCCACATCCATTACCTTTAGAGAGTGAGGCAAATTAGGAAGTTTGCATGATAATTTGCACCATTTGGGTGGCGGCTCTTTCATGAATACAACACTTCCTGGTGGTTTGTCTTGGTTTAGAGTTGGTGGAGGGGCTGTGAAGGAGGAACAATTCACGGGGTTCTGAGTGCCATTCAGGCAGTTGCATTTGAGGTCCCTAACACAGAGCCCCAGAAGCTTGTCTTTTGTCTACTCCAGTACACTTGGGAGCCTTCCCTGAGAATTGTTAGGGCAGGCAATGAGTCAGTGCTTTTATGGTTTAAATAAATTTCAGGGATACCAGGGAGGTAGTTGAGCAGGAAGACCAGTGATAGTAGCAGGGAAGTTGGTGCCACTGGGCCATAGTTGCCTATCTAGGTGCCCAGCTAAGTCTTCACTCCAACTATTACAGGACAATTTCTTCTAGCAAGCCTCAGGATTAGGACCAGCTCTGTGGCATATATTCCTTTGTCATCCCGCTAAAAGGATTCAACAGAGGTCAAAAGGAGCAGTATTTATTGCCTGTGGTTCTTTCTTCGCCTGCCTAGTGGTAGTGCTGGGGACCTTGGTGTAAATGGATTGTGCTCTGACAATGGAAATAAAGGGCAAAGGTTCCACATGTACATCTGATCATATTCCAAGGTTTTCAATAGCATACAAGAGCTCATTGTTTTAGATGTATGGCTGCGGAGCCTGAGCATGGGAGTTCAATTCCACACTGTGTCTCCTTGACAAGAGCTGTACTTGATGGTCCATAGGGTCTCTTCCAGCTTTGCAGATCTAAGATGATAATTATGGTGATACCTGCATATGCACTCCAGGCTAAATAAGAAGCAATTGTTGCTTTATGTTGCTATGGAAAAGATGGGCCCAGACTCACCTGGACCCTGGATGAAACCCTGTAGTAAGTCAGAGCTAGAGCAGGCCCATTGAATGCCTTCACAGGTTTCACTGATTTAGTGGGTCTACTCAAACTGCAACAATACCACTGTTTTTTAATACCCATTGTTTAACATGTGTGTTATTGATTACTTGTTGGCCTGGACCAGCCAAAAGACACCCCACCCCAGTTTATTGAATGGAAAAGATTATTAGTAACAGCATCAGTTTCCTTGGCACAGTCTTGGAAATGGATCGAGCTCATCAAGAGATCCAACTGTGTCCCTCATGCAAGCCATTGTTCCATCCAGTCCCCTAGCCAGAGGGGGAGGAATGCAACCCAGGGATGACAGTATCATTTTGGGAGCACATGGGCATAAAGCACTCCATAGTTCCCTGACACTCAGAGGGTACAGCTAGGCTTCTGGCATCACCCACACTGGCCAAGCTGACTGAAAACAGACAGGTTAGCACCTTTGTAACAAACTCATTCCCACAGAAATGCTAGACATCATGGTGTTTCTATAGAAAATGAATGGTTCAGATCTTCCTTCCATTTATGGTTCCCTAACCGTCTTTCAAAATATGTTTTCCTAAGGAAGTCCATTTGATTTATTCCATGTCACCATGAGTCTAGCGCTGCAGAGAAAATGCTAAGACAATTCACAATACGTCCTCACTATGTCTAATTCCATTCTTTCTCCTATTTGTTCCTTTGAAAAGTCCTCATATGTTGTAGAAATAAGGGGAACAATGATCACAGTCTTATGAACATTGTGTTTGGCATTTCTTTAGGCTGAACGAATGGCAAAAATCATTTCTCAAGTTAATCCTGGGCAGGATATTCACAATTGACAAAGTACTTCATGACAACTTGGGAGCAAGGCAGAGAAGGCAAATAAAGCATTGGGCTCCAACAAATGTTTCTCTGTTTCTTTGGGGAATGAAGATGTATTTTATGGAAGTGAACTTTCTAAATGTGAAAGGACAAACACAAAAGAATGAAGAAAATCCCTAATTAAATGAATTAGAGAACAGGAGCCAGAAAATTGTGTTTCTGTTCTGCCATAATACACTTTGTAACCCTGAGGCCATTGTCTGGACAACATTCCGAAGTATAAATGAACTCTGACTCTGGCGACTTTGAAACCTAACAGGGTGAGGGGTGGGGAAAAGTTTTCCCACAGAAGCCTTAAGGGGGAACACTCGACATTATAATTTTGCACAAACAGGAAAGCATAACAAAATGACATTCCATAATTTTGTGGGGCTTTTTTCATATTGATGGAACATAGTGGAAGTATACTTTCTAAAAGTTGCATGACTTTTGAGCTGGACATAACAACTATAGAACCAGCTGGGTTTATCTATAAAGGCCTTTTCTGCCTCCTATTTTGCCTTGCGATGTTTAAGGTTATTTGAAAAGCCCTCTAAAATATTGCTACTGAATGATCTTTCCATAATAGATCACTGCATCTGTATTTCATGTTCATATCTTCATCTTATGTTTTGTATTCATTTTATGTTTTCATTCCTATTCCCACAGGTTTTTGGAATCAGACTAGATTCCCCAAAGTCAGTGGAACCTAAGCTGTTACTATCTTTATTTCTGTTGATTTAGATAAGTCTTAATTCTAATTATAACTAAATCTAGATCTTAACTGCGCTGTTCAGAGCAAATGGTATTCATAAAGTCACAAATCTCCCTCACTGTCTCTCCCACACATACAAACCCCCAAACCCAATAATTTTCCTTGAGATATTCAGAGTAAAACTTATTATTATCAAAATTAGTATTAGTGCTAGGAATATCATTAGTACAGTAGTGCCTCGTAAGACAAATTTAATTCATTCTAGGAGTCAAATCATCCTATGAAAAAATCAATTTACGAGAAATGGTTTCCCTCCAGATCGGATTAATAGGTTTTCAATGCACTCCTATAGGAAGGCTGTCCCAACCCCTCTCAATCAAGGGCAGCATATGAGGATTTTTCAAAGGAACTGTCTCTGCAGCTCTGCCAAACAGCTAGCTGACTTTGACAGGTAAGACCTGTTAAAATCCGCTCTCTTGGGGGTTGTGGAGAGCAGCCTTTGGATGCCGGTGATTGAAGGGTCAGCTACCTCCTTTTCACCCAGGTCTCTGCGCCAAGACTCAGGTGAAGAGGAGGATGAGGAGACAGTTGTATCCTGCCTTTCCTTCCCTGTAGCATCTGATCCGTGCATGCTACAGGGAAGGGAAGGCAGGATAGAAATCTCCACCACCTCCTCTTCCCTGGGACTGAGGTAAGTAGCTGTGGCAGGCAGGCAGATGATTTTCAAAGGGCTGGAGCTGACCTGCCATAGGTTAGAGCCCTTTGAAAATTGCGCCCCCACCACAGCGAGCAGATCACTACTGCGGCTTCCCTTCCGAGCCTCCCCAGGGAGGGTGAAGATCGATGGGATTCTGCTTTTCCCACCATTTTGGGGCTAGAAACCAAGCCCTATGAGGAAAGACTGAAATAACTGGGCATGTTTAGCCTGGAGAAAAAAAGACTGATTGGTGATATGATAGCACTTTTCAAATATTTGAAGGACTGTCATACAGAGGAGGGGCAGGATCTGTTCTCGATCACCCCACAGTGCAGGATGGGCTCAAGTTAAGACAATCCAACTTTTGATTGAATATCAAGAAAAAACTTCCTGTTAGAGCAGTACGGCAATGGAATCCATTGCTCTCCCAGCCTGGAAAAAAAGAGACAAGACACGTTTGTGGGATTAAAATCGGGCCACAATTTATTGGTATGAAATTCACTCAATTCAACTGTTAAATAATAAATATCCCTTAAACTAGGGGGCCTGAATGTAGTGCGAGCGGATCAGTTAATGATTCCTAATATTATTAGAAGGGTGCTGCCCACCTGTTCAGTGCCCTCCCAAAACTGGGCAGCCCTCATTCCTAATCTTGGAACCTATTTATACCTAACACCTAATGTTCCTAATTTCCTAATTCATTTCCTAATTCATATTGAGGGCTACCAGCTCACTAGGGTATATTATTCAATACATTTCATCTGACTTAAATTAAATCTGAAATGAAGATTCTCACCCCTGCTGGGCAGCCCCTGGACTGCACAAACGTGACGCTAGCCAGACAGGGGGCAAAGTGGCCCCACCCAAACACTATGGCTGTTCGGAGCTTCCATTACCTCAAGAGGTGGTGAGTGCTCCAACACAGGAGGCATTCAAGAGAAATTTGGGCAACAACCTGGCAGATATCCTTTGATTTGTATTCTTGCAGGGAGCAAGGGTTTGGACTTGAATGGCCTTATGGTTTCCTTCAAACTTCACTATTTCGTGATTCTCTGAAGAACAGAATCTGACTCATGTCTACTCTTCCAAGGTTTTCTAGGTAGAGTTCTCAAAAGGGGTTTACTATTAGAGTGCCCTGGGAATGTGCAGCTTGCCCAAGACCCTACAACAGTGATGGTGAACCTTTTAGATACTGAGTGCCCAAACTGCAATTCAAAACCCACTTCTTTTTTTTGCCAAGTGCCAATGCAGTAATTTAACCTGTATACAGGTGGCTGTGAAGGGGCAAAATTGGGTGCCCACAGAAAGGGCTCCGAGTGCTACCTTTGGCACCCGTGCCATAGGTTCGCCATCACTGCCCTACAAGTTCACTCTACGTCTAGTGAGGAAACAAAACTCTAACTCACTGAGCCACCCAACCAGCTTACTGCAGATTCTCTTCCTCCTGCAAAATATTTTATCTCCATCATGAGACTGAGCAGCAGCAAATATGTTTTCTCTGCAACATATGATTTGCAGAAACCGTATGCACAGAATGGGTGTTTCTTACCCTTTGTGATGGTACACACAGGCACACACACAAGAGACATACATACACAAAGCAACCACAAGGTTTATCATGGAAATACAAGCAACCCATTCAGTAAGACTGTATTTACTGTCAGGCAATAGTTACCCTACTCTCCAATGCTGCATACATTAGAGAACCCCATAAAGAAACCCACAAACCTTTGTGTCTTTTCTTTTAATCTCCTCCCCAACATACTCAAAGCCAGATATTTTATGGCCTTATGCTGAGAAGAAAAATTAATTTCAGGCTATTGTGTTTATCATACAAGGACTGGACACTTGAAGAAGAATGCAAGGATGGATCAACTCAAAGATTCACTTTCCTACTAACATATCATAAAGAGAACAACAATTGTATAGCTGCTACCAGAGAAAAACCTGCAGTAAGTTGCCTCAGGAATGCTGATTTTTTTTTTTAATTTACAGGTTATTAAAACTTTTTAAAACTGCTTTTTGTTTTGGTTTATATCTGTAATACAGGTTTAATTGTTTTTTAAATATATGTATCTAATATTTTAAAACTGTGTTTGTTTTATAGTGCTGTTTCTTGTGAGCTGCCTTGGGGTCCCCTATATGGGGAGAGAGGATGTATATAAATAATAGTATATAAATAAATACATAAATAGGCAAGGAAGATACAAGTCTTTCACATGTTAGTGGTGCTTAGACCACAAAGCTAGTGGTTTTGTGTTTCAAACTCTACTTTCGTCTGTGCTATGAACTTTCTCATCTTGAGCAACCAGGAAATGCTCATTCCTAAGAGACAACTTTGCCCTTCTTGGGGTCAATCAGGTCCTAACTCATATGTGGGGATCACCGGAATATACAACTGAACCCATCTTTGTCTTTGCTCTATGTCCTTCCTGTTCACCATTGTCTTAAACCAAGGCTATCATAATGCCTCCCAGGGGTGAGTTTGACTCTTTCTCATGCTGTGACATTGAATTCATTTTATGACAATCCTAGAGAATGCTTAAAATAGAGAAATGACCTGAGGGTAGTGCTCTGGACACGAACAGAAAATGAGAGAGAGAGAGAAAGAAAGAAGGAGGGAGAGAGTTGGAGGGGGGAGGAGAAATAGAGAGAAGTAGGAGAGAGAGTGGTCATTTATCCCCCTATTTGTCCTTAGAATTACCTAAGGGTTGAGCAATAGTTAAAAATACGATCTGAAACCAATGCCTAGAAGGAGGAAGACGCTGCACTTTGCTGCCACAGAAATACCAGCGCAAGTCAGGAAAATCAGTGACTTTCCCTAATCTTCCTTCCTTCAGAAACTTTGCTAATGAGATCAATTCTAGAGGCAGTTGCCTTGATCCAGCACAGTAAAAAAGAAAGAAAGTCCTTCTGTCGTTGACTAAATAAAGCTGAATAACCTAAAGCTATTTAAGCGTTTGTGCTGTAACGTAAGGTGATTGGACAACCTGGTTTTACTGAGGCAGTAGAACTACTTACGATTGTCATGTTGTGTTTGGCTGTTGCAAACAGCCTGTAACCGTTCTCTTAACCAACAATTCTTTCCCCGTGCTTTCCTGTGAATGGAGAACATGCCGTCCTGTCTTGTGCTTCAAATGTGTACCAGATCAAACTGGTTTTGTAAATCAGGTCTAGGTAAGAAACAAAACCTGACAGAATCAGAAATCTGTAATGCTCTGTTGCACCCAGGGAGAGTAATTTGAGAACATCTTGAAGGAGGATGGCATTTCCCGGTGTATGATAAATACCGGGAACAGCGGCATGAATACTGCCAGTGGTGAGTCTCTCTTCAAGCTAAAATAGGGGGTACTCACGGTTTTGGTTTTGTCTACATTTTAAAGCGACTCAACCTGGACTTAGCACTTTCCCAGCATTTGTAACATCTTTGTCATCTGGCAAAATGCACATAAATATCTCAATGTTAAGATAAACCCTATAGCAAAATGTACAGGTTAGAGCAAAAAGGATGAGCATTTTCACAGGCTTCCAATCATCTGAATTCATTTAATTGATGCAAATAGAGAGGGACTCATGGATTTAATTATTGATTTTCTTTATGATATTTTTATTTCAGTCATTGAGATCAAGAAAAAGTACTGCACATGGCCCTTCCTCTGACTTCACATCCTACTGCTGATCTTCCAAGAAGCATCTGGCTGGCTCTGTGAGATGCAGGGTGCTACCAGATTGACCCAGTTCTAGTAGAGCACCTTTTGGCTTCTTAACCATGGGAACATGCCATTCAAGGGCATACTGCAATCTAGCTGTGTGTAGTGCCTTTGCATACCTTGAAATGACCTTGTTCCCACTGCAGCACAGATGAAACATGTAAGAGCACAGGCCCCTGGACCTAGTCATCACCTCAGGTCCTTATGATCCTATGTAGCTGTGCTTGAGGCACTTGCAGAAATTGTGTTGAGACCTATCTACCCATGGCCTAGGCCAGTGTTGGTGAACCAATGGCATGGGTGCCAAAGGTGGCACTCGGAGCCCTTTCTGTGGGCACCTGTTATCACCCCCTCATAGATCCCTGTGTATAGGTTAAATTGCTGTATTAGCACTTTGCGAAAAATTCATGCATTTTCAATCGCAGTTTGGGCACTTGGTGTCTAAAATGTTCGTCATCACTGACCTAGGCACAGACCCCTGATATTGTAGTAAATAACTCCAGTTGTCAACTTAAAACATTTAAAATGTGGCATATGACCTATGGCTCCAGTTTGCTCATCCTTGCTTTAGGATATGTACTCCTGTGGTCAGGGAAGATTTTGCAATGGCATGCAAAAGAGGGTGGTGTCCTGATTCGTTGTGTGAAAGAGGGTGTTTCCAAGAAGTGGCACCTCTCAAAGTTTCATTGAGGCTAATCTAAGGATTCATAAGCTACATACTGGAGCAATTTCCCTAACTTGTGAAGCTCCCACATGTATGGCTTTTCACATTTTGCCCAGTGCATGTGCAGGTACTGGGAAATAGAATCCTGTGCTGTCATTAAATATACCATAAACAGGAAAAAATGTTGATAAACAGAGGGAATAGGGGCAGAGATGAAATGGCAGCATGTCAAATCTTGCTTCAGATGATGTTAATAAGCCCTAAGATGTGATTGGGATCCCTCCCAAGGTCCCTGAAATAAGTATTTCTAAATTGAAATTGAAGGATTCAGTTATTAATTACTTCGGAAGAAAGGCAGCAGGTGTTTTCCTTGGCAGTATTTTAGGACTTTTCCAACAGAACAAGATTATTATCCTAAGGCTTGGATACAGGTCGCAATACCCATGGTTTTTTTTTCCTGTAAGCATTACCACACTTGAAATTGATTAAAAATATCTGCAAACATAACAAATTTTTAAAATTGTTTTAGCATGTCTGCTCAACTATGTTGGAGCAAGTTGTGTCTGTGTGGTTTATCAACAATTGGATGCCAGGATCATGGGCTTTCAGCTGCAAACAGTCCAAACTGTTTTATCTTTTTTTTCTATCTGTAACATTGATTAGTGCTATGCCACTTTGAAACAGATTAAAAATAAAACAGTTATTAAAAATAAATAACATTAACAAAAAGCAATTTATAACAGCTGTAAGCAATTCTCTACTAAGGGACAAAAACATCACAGCAGGAAAAATGGTTTTTTGAAGCGAGAGCTGGAAAATCAGAAGGTTGAGTGCAAGGAACTAATTTGTTTAAAAATTCACCCTCCTTGGCATTTTACTAAAAGATTCTATAGAGACACAATGCCTGGTTTTATATTCCTTTTAAAAAATTCCCCTGCTTTTGCTATTTTTGATTGCTTTTTGAATACCAAATCTTGAAGCAGTCCAAATCATTTCAAATAGTGAAGATTCATCCCAGAATCAAACTGAAATGACAAGATTATGTGTTGGAATATCCCAATTTATTTCAACCTGATATTGAGTTAGGCTGCATTTTATGACTTGAAGGGTCCTCTGTGATTCAGTGTAATCCACTGTTAACTATTACACTGTTTCTTTTGTTTCTTTTCAGAGATAATATTATTATTATAGCTGTCTTTAAATGGTATAATTAAATATGACATGATTTTGCAAGCACATGTATAGTTTAATTATCAATTTTTCTTTCAATCAGTTATATTTTAAATGTTAAGTATATAATGTGACTGGAAGCCATCCCAAGGTCCTTGAGGACAGCAGAGAGTAGAAACCTTAAGTCATAAATATATGTTATTGTTCCAAATATATTTTAAATGAAAATATCATATTCTAATGTTTGACATGTTTTGCTTTTATTGAATGTGTTTTCCTATATGACCAGATCCTATCGGATGTCAGTCCCATAAGAACAAAAATTAAGCAAAACAGTAGATTTTTTTTCTTTAGCTGTGACTCTCAGGCTTCTGCTCATTTATTCAGGCAGTGGAAATTCCTTATTAAATACATTTTTCAAAACTTTCTGCAATTCAGTTTATTTATAGATTACGACGGAGATAATCAGAGCTATCCACTCATATTCATTCAGTGTCTCCTAACGATACCTACTTGCACTCAGTCACAGTAATACTCAATCAGTTCCATTTGCAGCAAATTATATTCACAGTAAATCTGGATTCACACTTCATAGTCAATCATCAAGCTCATTCACATCAGTCACAGCAAATCAATACCCTCTTTTAATGCTTGCTTCTTTTTGTTCCTGGTTGTGCATCGAAACATCTGCAGCTCACGCGCTCACTCAGAAATGATCGTGTGGGCAACCCAGTTCTCATTCATTTCAACTACTTACTGATGCAGACAATAACTGGGTTTTAGTAACAGTTATATAAAATGATTACAGGATTATCAAGCACTTTGAAATATCTGTTGATAGGAACAACCTGTTGTAAATTACATAGCTGTTTTATTAATTATTATTAGTTAGTGGTCAGCTGCTCCTAAGACCACAGTGATGAGCCTTGAATGACACAATCACTGTAACTGATGACAAGTCATTTTATATTGCTATACTTCAGGTAATATTATATTGTTCTATTTGAATAAAGTCAACTGTAGACTTATGTTGGATCAAGTGATCTGTCCTCTGGTAAGAACATGGAAAAATATATTTACTGTGCAAAATAGTATGACTTCACAGCTTAATCTTGTGGAGCAACACTCAATGCTTATCTATACGTGAGATGAATGGGATTTATTTCAAACTGTGTATATATTTGAAGTCTAAGTTCTCAAGAAGCCATTCTCAAGAAACCTGCCTTGACAGCACATGACATGTCAAACTATCACCTGATTGCCAGTGTTCTCTTCCTGGGCAAGGTGGTGGAGTGGGTCGCCACTGAGCAGCTTTAGTTGTTCCTGGAGGAGGACTGTGTCCTGGGCCCCTTCCAATCCAGGTTCAGGCCACGTCATGGGACTGAAATTGCCCTGGTCACATTGCATGATGACCTCTGGGGGCGTGACAGGGGTTGTGCTACCTTGTTGGTCCTCCTTGACCTATCTGCAACCACTGATACCATTAGGCTCTGTGGGCAGGCTCTCTGAGGTGGGGATTGGGGGGGTCCTAGCCTTGGGATGGCTCTGTTCCTTCCTCAGGGGCAACTCTCTGCAAGTAGGCCTGGGAGGGGAACTGTCGTCCCCCTGGTCACTCTCTTGTGAGGTGCCCCAGGGTTGGCAATCTCACCCATGCTCTTTAACATCTATATGAGGCCGCTGGCTGAGGTCATTCAGAGATATGGGGCTTGCTGTCATCAGTACGCTGATGACACACAGCTCTGACTCTCTTTTTCCACCTCTGCAATGGAGGCTTGATTGTTGCCTGGCTGCAGTTTTGGTGTGGACCAGGACTAACAGGCTCAAGCTCAATCCCAGGAAGGCCGAGGTTCTGTTCTTTGGGGGGGGGGATGGGTACAGTGGCCCTCTTCCCAGTCTGGGTGGGATATTCCTCCAGCTGGTTGAAAGGGTGAGGAGTATGGCAGTGTCTTGGATCGAGCGTTGTCCCTGGAGTCCCAGGTGGCAGCCGTTTCCAAGTCGGCCTTTTACCAATTTAGGCTTGTCATCCAGATTTACCCATACCTTGATGGTGACTCCCTGTGGACAGCTGTGCAAGCACTGGTCATCTTGAGGATAGATTATTGTAATGTTCTCTACATGGGGCTCCCCTTGACCCTTGTTTGGTGATTGCAGCGGTTGCAGAATATGGTGGCCAGATTGGTGGTCAGTGTAGGTCGATTTAACCACATCACCCCAATTCTGGTCTGCCTGCACTGGTTACCCTCACAAATAAGGTTCAAGTCCCACCTTTTCCCCGCTCCATCGGGTGGGGTTTTTTGTTTTTTGTTTTTTACCTCCCCAGTGCCAATCAGCTGTCGTGGGGGCTGGGGGAGGCAAAAAAGTGCTTAAACCTCCTGCCTTTTCCCCACACAGGGAAAAGGCAGGAAGTTTAAACTTTTTTTGCTTGCCCCCCCCAGCCCATGCACCATCTGATCGGCACTGGGAAAGGCCAAAAGTCCATGGTTTCCTTCGCCCCATCGGGTGTGTTGGAGAATGCATTGCTAATGCATTCCTAGGGGAAAACAAAATGAAAAAGAATGAAACAGAAATTTGGAAAAGAATAATGCTTGGAATGGTTGGAGGCAGCAGGAGAAGAGGAAGATCATGAATGAGATGGACTGATTCCCTAAAGGAAGTTACTCACTTGAACTTACAAGACCTAAACAAGGCAGGTGCGGAGATGGAATTTTGAAGATTTGCCATACATTGGAGGTGACTTGATGACACATAGCAACAACAAATGCACACTTCTCAAGAAGAATGGTTACTTCTTATTATCAACTATAATGTAAATAAAGGGATTATCAACTAATAAAGGGATTCTTTAAAAGGTGGTGCATCAAAATGTAAGTTAAAAACACAAACATGCATAACCAGGCAGAAGTACTTAAAATACTTACAAGATGTTTATTAGTAAACATATAAAGGAAAAAAATCAGAACACCTGACACATAAGAAGCCATTGCAAATACAAGCCAAGTTAATCAAGTTCAAAGCCTTTCTTTAAAGGCTCGTCAGAACCCTCCTTCTAAGGTTATCCAACAGATAATAGTACTGAGTACAGAATGGCACAAAATGAAAAACAACACACTGTTTTGTCATGTCGTAAGGTTATGAAATGTTTCGTAATGTACTGAAACAGCAGACAGTTTTTCGTTATGAAATGAAACAAAACTCAATTTTTACTGTTGAAATTAACAATTTGTTCTCCCTTGCCATCTCTCTACAGAGCCCTCTCTACAGACCAACCTGTCAAAAAAAACCAACCTGGGAGGTGGGGCAGCAAGGGAGAATGGAGCAGGCAGCAGTAAATTCAAACCCTGCTCCATTCTTCCTTGTTGCCCCAGCCATTTCCACCCAGCTGAAAGCCCCCCCATTCCCACAGCCCAACCTGTCAAAAAAAAAACCCCAGCTGGATGGTATCAGCTTTCGAATTGTTTTGTTGCTCATTTCATTTCATTACAAAAATTCTATTAAAAATTGTTAGTAACGGAACAAAATGAAACACAATGAGTAATGAAACAAAATGAAACAAAACACTATTTTTCTGTTTCCTGCCTATGTCTAGTCTTGAAAGAGACCTGTTCTTCCCCACACTGGCTAAACACAATTTAGTAAAGATGTCTGGGAAAGGACTCCACTCTGGTGTCTACCATTGTAGCCAGTAGCCTGGTCAAGGTTGAGAGTTCTAAATATTGCTGAAGACCTGACCGCTTCCATATCTCTCTCCAGTGCTCTGACCATTGCATCACCTTGGTTTTCTGGGGAAATGTGAGAATGGAGGTGGTTTTACAGAAAATGTGCAGTATTGGAATAGCTTGTTGTAAGAGCTTTAAAGTGTGTTTGAAAATACAGATGGCTTTGGAATGCTATTATGCTACAGGATTACTGACATGAATGCAGTGTTACAGGGATGTCAGTGCTACTACTGCTCCCATAGCCCTTACACAAAAGTGGCCTTAGAGGCACCTTCCAACTTCATATTTAAATGATTCTTTGTTTGTTGTGTCCTGAGAATCTAGTACTTAATGTAGACTCTGACTGGCTGAGGAGCCAATGGAAGTTGCCCATACCTCAACTTGGAGCCATGTGTGACCCAGGACATGTGTAAATGGACATGACAGAGGTGGCCAGTAGCTCTCAGCCTGAGCCCTCCTGCTTGAATAAGTTATGGCTCCAAGTCCTGGGTGACCAGTTCACCAACCTCCTTCATAAGGGAGTTCTACTATTTAGGGAGTTTTCTTGGCAGGAATACTGGAGTGGTCACAAAGAGTCGGTCACGACTGTAATGACTCGACACAACACACACTATTTAGGGAGCTACTACATCAATGCCAAACGTCTTCACTACAGGACATCTGGTGAGATGACACCTTGAGTGCCAGGCTTTAGGCCAAGGAATTGTCACATTAACATATCCTACTTAGTGGGAACCACTGGATAACTCAATGACTTAAGGCCTTTTGCTGCAGAGCCAGAGGTTGGGATTTATATTCTCCTCTGTGCCTCCTTGATAGGACTTGCTTATGTGCCCAACGTCACAACTGAGATGTAACCTGGCAGGCCAATTGGCTACAATTAGGCATGCAGAGTTATGCAAACCTAGAGGGAATAACATCAGCAGGATTCCAGCCTTTATTTTACTTTTGTCATAAATTTGCTCTAATCTTCTGTCACTGGCCCTCTGACCAACTCCTTTAATTATTTTTGTCTCTCTCCTGCCCTGAAAAACTGTGTTTTCTTTTTAAAGTGTCTTCTAAAAAGATTCGAGTTAGAGATCTTACCCCCTCCTAAACTGAATTTTTCTTTCAATATGTTGGGAAGGTTGCAGTGAAATTCATACAATGCATTTGCAGCTATTCAAAGCTCCTGTATACATATTTTGCCCTCCAATTAGCAGGACATGTTACATGTAATTGAAGAAGGCAGCCTTCTAATGTATTAGCTATTTGCTGTGAGACATACCTTGCAGGAGCAATGCGCGGGTGTATTACAAACCAGCTGTGTTTTGTTAGAAAGGACATCTAAATATGGAATTAAAGATCCAAACTTGTTTACCTCAAATTCTGTGGCCCGACTGACAGTCTCTTCCTTTGCGCCTATATGCTCCTGTATATTTCTAAGCTGTTCTTTGATTTCCAAAATACTTTGGTCACCGACTGGGTCAAAGTCTCAATTCCAGAGGAAACAAGCAGAGAAGAATCAAACGTATCTTGTCCCCCCCCTCTCTCTCTCTCCAGGGCAGTGCATGCTCAGTCTGACCCTGGCTTTTGACAAACCCAAGATGAACAAAATGTAACAAGCCTTGTACATTTTGAGCGGCATTTTCTACTCTGACAGAGAGCGCTCCCTAGCATTTGATGTCTGCTTGCTGGTCATAGATAATGGTGCATCCTGGGACCATTGTCACTCCCGTCAATAAGACAGTGAGGAGGAAGGGAGGGCATGGGACAAAGCTACCTTTTGATTCACCATTTTCCCTTGCCTTCCCAAGACATTTGTAAGCCTGTGGTCAGCTAGGTCACTTTATTTCATCCTGATGTGCCTTGATAATAGCAACAAAAATAAATTTTTTAAAATGGACAGACCGTCAGTGTGTGTTTTCTTTCCCATGTTGTCTTCCCCTTCTCCACAATGTCAAGCACATTTTGAAAGCTGCTGTTTATATTTGTTCTTTCTCTCTGAAATCTGAATGAGTTCATTTCTCAGTAGAGCAAGATGTCAGGCGCATATGAACAGATGTGCGTGTGCAGGCATCTGTAAGTGGGTGATGTTCAGCTAACCTCAGTCTAACACACAATTATTATTAATTATGCACTTAGAGCTTATATGTTTCACATTGAGTTGAAAAAGGAGCATGTGCAGGCAGTCTACTTTTCACAAGAACATGCGTGTGTGGTTAGTGGGAGATCACATATGGTAAGGGAATGCACTGGGCAATTTGTACAAACAAGTAGCAAACCTTAGGAAAGAAGTATCTGATTGGTCGATCATAGTCCCACTCTTTACTACTCAGCCTCGGGTAAAGGGTTGTGCAACAATGGATAGTATGCTCAATGAGAGCACCCTTGGCTCATTTATCCAGAGCTATGAATATGCTTACCAGTCGTACCTGCATTCCACATGGCATATAACCTTAACGAAAGCTTGAAAAGATTTTATTTTGCACTTTTTTTTCTCAGAGGAAAATTACCAGGATGCCAACATTTCCTGTACAGGTCATTTCAACCAGTGAAACAGAGAATGGATGTGAATATTGTAGGTAGGTCTGAGGAAATTCTGAGGGATTTCTCAGATGGAAGGATAGTGATTGCAGGCACATTTCCACTAATTTTTTAAAAAAATGAGTGCCGAACTGGCCCCTGGGGCTGTGTGGTCAATGCTCAAAAATAAAATAAAATAAAATAAAAACCGAGCACCAACCTGGTCCCAGGAGCACGAGGTCGGAGCTCTAAAACAAATAAATAAAAATAAATAGATAAAATGAGCACTGCCCCTGCCCCTGGGGCCGTGCAGTCGGCACACAAAAATAAAAACAAATAATAAAAAAAGAGTGCAGACCCCAGGGGTGCACGGTCAGCAATCTAAAATAAATAAAATAAAATGAGCGCCAACCCAAGCCCCAAGCTAGAGCCTTAAAAAAACCCTGCTGCCGTCACTGTCCACTGCCACCACCACCACCGCACTCCGGTAAGTCGGACCCGAACCAGTTCAGCTCGGTTTGGGTACATACAATTTTAAAAAAAAAAATCATACAAACCCGAACCAAACCAAGGGTGGGGCCTAAACAGAAGAACCTGAACCATTGGTTTTCTGTTTTGTGCCCACCTCTTGTTGCCATGACTCAGCTTCCAGATGCCTTGCTGTACTCTAATGAACGGTCCAATGAGTGTGCATCATTCAGTGTGCCTTCCTAGACTTTGCAGTTCTGTGTAGATTATTAAAACCTGCTTAGTGGATGCTCTTGTGTAAACTGAGGAGGACACATGCTGTAGCTAACATGCTAAGGTAAAGTAAGTGCTCAAGTCCTCTGCTGCCTCCATGGGGAAAGCTTATCTGAAATCTGTAAAAAGAGAGAGAAGAAACCAGCCATCTTATTTAGAGGCAAAGAAGCGTCATGGGAAAGGATACCTAAAGATGCTGCACAATCCCTACAAAACATAACATTTTAAGATTTGCAAATGGCCAAGTATCTTATTTTACCCAGTGTGGCGTAACACATTCCCATCGTTTTCTTTCTTTCTCTTTGATTGCACAACAGTGGACTAAGGAAGCTGACCTTGAGCCTCCTGTAATTAATGGATATCCATCATCATCTGAGGCTGGATTTTAAGAGAATTATTTTCCCCACCAGAGGCAGTTTCTGGTTCCAGCAATTGCTGCAGTTCCCTTTCTTCAAAAACAGTTACTTATTTTTTTAAAAAAATCTAGAGCTCTAGAATCCCCACAACAACAGTCAGATTTCCATGTCCCGATGCTGGAATCTCAGTTGTTCTAGGTGCAAACATGTTTGCCTTGTATCCGTGATGCTGCCCTTAACTGTCAGGTGTTTTAAATTACTATATATATTTTATTTTGGTTATATTTGGACTTGCCCGTCCCATAATTCTCCACTCCCATCCTGTTCCTTATCCCTTATTCTTTCCCAGCATATCTTTCCTTTTCCCCCCTATTTTTTTCTTTATTTTTTTATTTTTATTTTTATTTTTTTTATTGTTTGGTTGTTGTTGTTTTTTGGGGGGGAGGGGATTGAGGGAGGAAAGGAGGTGAATAGAAGGATCTTAAAATTTACATTATCATGTTATCTTTTTAATACATTCTTTCTTTTCAACTTTTCACGTATACAACTGTAAACAAGATTTGACAGTGCTAACGCTAACTTAGAGCTTCTGAATCATTATTTAGCCATCCGGAAGTGTACGGGTGCTTTCCCCCTCCCTCCTATAAGGGCGCATACAGGATGTGTATGAGAGCCAAGAGGATGGGAGAACAGAAAATAAATGTAGGTGGTAGGGTTTGGGTAATCATTGTCTTTTTCTTTATTATATGTAATGTTTGTTTGAATATGTGCACAAAGAGACCGTTCCAGATCGATAATAGAATGAAAATATGGGTAGACTGTTGAAATTAGCTACATTGAATGCCAAGGGTCTAGGAACTGTCACGAAGAGAAACAGAATAGAGTCATTAATTAAGAAGAATAAACCGGACATCGTCTTTCTTCAAGAAACACACCAAGCGAAAGATGGCCAAAACGAACTGAAACTACCCAACATCAACATCTATGAGAAAAAGTTTTGGTACATCTAAAGCAAGGGGGGTAGCAATCTTAATATCAAAGCACTGTGATTGTATTGTTGAAAAAACTGTGAAAGATTTGGAAGGTAGATATATTATTCTTCAGGCCACAATTGGACTAGAACAATATACATTGATAAATGTTTATGCACCAAATGCTAATCACAACCTGTTTTACAAAGAGGTATGGGAGCAGATAGAAAAGGTACAGAAAGGACATGTGATTTTGGCAGGAGATTTCAACATGGTTATGGACAAAATAAAAGATAAAACAATGACTAGGAAGGTAGACTTCAGGGCTAGACATACAATCTTAACAAAATTCATCGCAAATACAGGACTAAAGGATGTTTGGAGAGAATTAAAGGGCGATGAAAGAAAATTTACTTTTTATTCATCAGCCCATAAAGCTTACTCAAGAATAGATTTTATATTTATCTCACAAAGTTTGCTATCTAAAGTTGTAAATACAAATATAGAATTGATAAAAATTTCTGATCATGCTCTAATGTCTATTGAAATAGAAAATAAGAAGAATTATAAGGAAGCAAGAAGGTGGACAATAAACCCCAGAATTTTTCAAACCCCAGATACAGTACAAAAAATACAAAGAGAATGGCTAGAAACCTGGAATATCAATGAAGAAGGTGGTGGTCAAATAGGAGTTATCTGGGACACTCTGAAGGCAGCGGCTAGAGGTTACATAATAAAAGAAAGTGCTATTATTAAAAGTCGAGATCAGCAAAATAAAAAAAAATTGGAGGCTACTATAGCAGATCTTGAATCTCAATTTTTTCTAACCAAAGACAAAAAATTTTTAATTCAGGTTGAGGCCAGGAAAAGGGAATTAGAAGATATAGATCTACAACAAACCCAAAGAAATCTACTATATTTGAAAAGAAACTTTTTCGAATACAGTAATAAAAACTCCAAGATGCTAGCAAAATTAGCACAGAAAAGGAAAGAAAAAGCATGATAGGAAGGATAAAGGATTTAAGCGGCAATATTTCTACTCAAATGAAAGAAAAATTAAAAGCTATTCAAGAATTCTATCAAAACTTATATACAGCCAATAGAAGTAGTAAGGAAGTTATGGAACAATATATTGACAAAAATTTAAAAGTAAGACTAGCGGAAGAAGATAAGCTTGAAATGGAAAAAGCTATTAAAGAGGAGGAGATAGACGATGTTATAAACAAGCTAAAGAATGCCAAAACTCCAGGAGATGACGGATTGGGACCAGAATTTTACAAGGTATTCAAATCAATGTTAATTCCTAAGTTAAAGAAACTTTATAATGAGATATTGGAGGGCGAGCAAGTTCCTTCCTCCTGGAAACATACCTTAACTATTTTAATTCTCAAGCCTAATAAAGATCCAACAGATGTTGGATCCTACAGACCAATATCACTTATAAATCAAGATGCCAAGATTTTTACAGCAATTCTAGCCAAAAGAATGTACACATTTATAGACAAATATATTAAAGAAGACCAAACGGGCTTTATCAAAGGTAGACAAATGTCAGATACTGTAAGAAGAGTCTTGAATGTTCTTTATGAGATGGGAAGATCACAGGATAAAGCATGCATTTTGTCTCTAGATTTATTTAAAGCCTTTGATTGTGTCCAATGGCCTGCGTTAAAACTTTTATTAGTGAAATGGGGATTTGGCGAAAAATTTCTAAGTGTAATAAACCAACTCTATTCTCATAGTACCTCATCAATCATTGTCAATGATGGGATGACAGAAAAAATTACCCTAGGCCGAGGAACAAGACAGGGATGTCCTTTATCGCCAGTTCTGTTTTGCATAGTGATAGAGCTACTAGCTAATGCAATAAGGGAGGACCAACTTATTAAAGGTATGGGTAAGGAAGGCAAGATAAAAATCAGTTTATTTGCGGATGACGCTTTGTTAACAATAAAAAATCCGGTAGAAAATATATTAAGAATAAAAGCACATCTAAAGGAATTTGGTGAAACAACCGGATTATGTGTCAACTGGCAGAAATCAGAAATCATGCTTTTCAATCAGGAAAATCGAGACATGGAAGAGATCTCCAATTATGAACTGAAAATTTGTAAATGTATAAAATACCTAGGGATACTTTTAGATAAAGACATTAGCAAAACGAAAGAACGAAATTACACAAAAATAAAGGAAGAGATTAGAAATAAGTTACAAAATTACTCCAAATTAAACTTATCATGGTTTGGTAGAATAGCAATGGTAAAAATGAAAATACTTCCTAAAATAAATTTTCTTTTTAGAATGTTACCTATTCAATATACAGAAATTGAAATTAAAGTTTATCAAGATCTTTTAAATAAATTCTGCAATGGTGGAAAAAAAAGCAAGAATAAATAAAAGCTTATGGTACAGATCTCAAAAAGAGGGAGGTATAGGTATACCTAATCTTAGAATGTATTACATAGCTAATCAGCTTAGCTCCTTGGGGGAAATACTATTTAAACCTCAAAAACTAATATGGTGGGAACTTCAATCAGAGGAACTAAATGAAGACATAAATAAATATGTGTTTAGTTTCCCCCCAAAAAGGAAAAGTTACCCAATTAAAAATCCTCTTCTAAGTTCCCTATTGCTCACTTGGAAAAAGTATGGAAAGAAATTGATACAGGAAGGTTCCCCGCTTGGCGCGGTGATCGATCAGATAAATTTCCCCACGAACATGAAGAAATTGGGAGACTTATTTAAATTAAGGAAAGTGGCAAGACTAAAAGATTGGATTAAAAAGATGACATCAAAACAAGAAATTAAACATATTCTGCAAACTCAGGAATTGTCCTGGTTGAATTACGCCCAGTTAGAAAGCTGGACGAAAGAATGGATTAGGAGAAACACACAACTTAGAGGATATACAAAATTTGAGCAATTTCTGACAACATATGAATCAGAGAAAGGAAATACAGGGAAAGGAACAGTTGGTAAATTATATAAAATAATTCAAGATTCATTTGAGAATAGGGAACAGGACACAATAAGAGAGCTATGGAAACAAGACATAGAGAAAGAAATAAATAATGACGAATGGAAAAGAATTTGGAATTTGAGGATTCTACGGTCATTATCAGTCAGAATAAAAGAAAACTACTTCAAACTAGTTTTAAGATGGTATATGACTCCAGTCAGAATGAATAGAATGAATCCAAAATATTCTAAGCTCTGCTGGAAATGCGAAAAAAAGACAGGTACCTATTTTCATTTATGGTGGGAATGTGAAATAGTTCAAAAGTTTTGGCAAGAGATTATTGAGGAGATAAGAGAAATAATACAAACTGATATTAAATGTGTACCGGAAATTGCTTTGTTATCATTACCATCTATTAATGAATATGATGTGAAAACTAAAGAATTAATAGCAAATCTTATGACAGGAGCTAGACTGATTATTGCTAGGAACTGGAAATTGAAATCAGACCTTAAAATTGCTGAATGGTATAAGGAAGTGTGGGACATAGCGTTAAATGATAAACTATCTTGTAATATAAAAGTTTTGAGAGGTGAAATAAAAAAAGATATTTTCTATGATGTTTGGGGGAAATTTATAGATCATGTATTATTAAAAGGGAAAGGGATACAACCAACTTATAACCCAACACAGTTCTGGCGTAAAGGACCTTAAGAAGCCTATTGGAAGAAAAAGAAAAAAAAAGATGAAGAAAGAGAAGATGCAAGAATACCGGACGGTTTCTTGGGGGTGGGGGGCACTTTGTATTGTTTATGATTGTCTATTACTGTTTTTTTTTATATAATTGTTTATTATTGTTATTTTGTCTTTTTTCATGTTCAATAAAAAAAAATAAAAAAAAAATAGATGGGCAGGAGCCCAGCCAACAAAAAAATAAAATAAAGTAATCTTGCAAAGCATATCCTTAAGGACCTTAATATCCTTAAGGTGTAATATCCACACTACACTTCAGGTGTCTAGGTTTCATGCTCAGAGACAGACAAACACTTCTATTATTACAGATGAGAAAGAGAATCGTGTATGCTATGAGTAGGTCCTTGAACTTGACCTGAAACCATTGGAAGCAGATTTGCAGAATCTTCCTGTGCCCAAGGTCCTACAGTATTTTAAAAGAAGACATCAAATAAAGTAAAGCCTTAAATTCCTCAAGAAAAAATGGCAAATCCTACAAAAAATGATTTGTTGTGGTTGACTCCAATCCACAACTAGAATCTAGTGCCTGGAATACAGTAGTGGAATTCAAAATGGTGGCTAAGCTTCTGGCACAGATCCTTGCCATTAAGGTTTTGATTAAATGGCAAATAAAAGTTCTCAAGGAAAGAAGAAATACTTCCTCCTTCATAAAATGCTCTGAGTTTCACTCAAATATGGCTTATCCTGGCTTGATCCTTAACTGATGCATGATCATAGAAGTGGTCTGATTTTGTTGATTTGGTTTGTACTTTTCCAATGCCCATGTTTTTATTTATTTATTTATTTATTTATTTATTTATTTATTTATTTATTTATTTATTATTATTATTATTATATTATTATTATTATTATTATTATTATTATTATTATTATTATTATTATTATTATTATTATTATTATTATTAATTAGCCGCCCAGAGTTCCATTTCGGAAGATGGGCGGGATATAAATGTAACAAACAAACAAATGAATAAATAATATTATTATTATTAATTAGTGCTTGTCTACATTTTAATGTATATGTTAATGTCAACTTGGCTCCGATTTCCCCCTCTTTTTCCATTATTTTATGTTTTAATATTGTATTTTATGTTATTGTATTTTAATGATATTGTACACCGTCCATAGTGGCTCATGAGCCAGATAGTTTTGCAGTCTAGAAATTGAATAAATAAATAAATAAATTGCTATCTGTCATAACAGCTCCTGCTGCTGAGTACTGCCTGTAGCACCCAATCATCTCAGGCATGCCATTTGAGGGTGCGGTCACAGAAGGAGACCTGTCAACTGTTGGCGAGGAATGAAGCTATCATGTTGGTGGCCCCTCGACTCTGGAACCAACTCCACCCAGAGATTTGTCTAGCCCCTTCACTCCCAGTCTTCAAGAAACATCTGAAGATGTGGCTATATAGAAAGGAGTTCCCTGGGTATTAGTTTACTTTGTCATGTTTCACTGCAGTTCACCTCAACTTGCTCTGTTTTTAGCATATATTGCTCTCTGTTTTGTTTTTGATTGACTTGTCATGCCTATTATGTTTATCATGCTGTATTTTTATTTACTGTATAATTTTGCTATTTTATGCTTTATATTTTGATATTTGCCTAATTTTGTAAACCACCAAGAGTGGCTGGGTGCTAGATGGTGCAGTATATAAATTTAATATATTAAATAAATAAATAAATAAATAAATAAATAAATAAATAAATATCACAGCACTTCAAACAAGACCGGCAAAATACTTTTCCATAGGTGATTGAGGTCTCCCATGTTTTCTTCCCCTTCCTCACCAACCGCTTCCTACTACATCAACACAGGCTTTAGGCTGAATATAGGATGAAGTGAAAGGCTGCATTTTCTGCATGCAGTAGTTAGGGTTGCCTAATCTCAGGGCATAGCTAAAGTCTCAAGGGATTGCAGTGCTTCCCCAGATTCCTCCAAGAGAGAAAGCACAGGGCATCCAGCACTGGAAGAGGAGATAGTACCTTGATGAGTCCCTGAGGACAGTTGTGCAGGCCCTGGTGATCTCAAGGATTGACTATTGCAATGCCCTCTATATGGGGTTGCCCTTGACCCTGACCCGGAGGCTACAGTGGGTGCAAAATGCGGCGGCTAGGCTGGTGGTGGGTGCCCGTAGATACGAGCACATCACCCCAGTCCTGGCCCGCCTGCATTGGCTCCTCGTTGTCCTCCGGATCAGGTTCAAGGTCCTGGTTTTGATTTTCAAAGCCCTCCACGGCTTGGGACCAGAGTACCTGGCAGAGCGCATCTCCCAAAAGGCATCCGGATCCAGACCCACGAGATCATCTCAGGCGCACTCACTGCAGGTTGCCACACCCAGAGAGGCACGGAAAACGTGCACGCAAGACCGCGCCTTCTCTGTGGTGGGGCCTTCACTTTGGAACCGCCTGCTTTCGTCCCTGCCGGCCACAGAGTCTGGCGAAATGTCAGGAAGAAAAACTTCTAAAAAGCCTGAAAAACTTACAACTACAAATGTTCTTAGGCTATGCACAGGATTTGCACCAGTAACTTGAGGATTTTAGAAACGTGTGTGTTGAAGGGAAGGGAAGCTCCAGTACTAGAACCAGCACTGGTTTTGTCTGTGTGCAGGGTCCTGCTGAGCTTGATAGCGCAGCGTCTGTTGTTTTGAAGGGAGCACAACTGCAGTCCACCCTCAAAATTATCCATCTGAATGATTCATCCACCTTTGTCTCCAAAAAGTTTACAGTGCCCGTTAGGTTAGTTTTTACAGCAACAAAAACACTAGAGTAGGGCTCAGCAGATTGTCAGTTTAATGAAGTATTTAATTTTACATGTGATTCTTCGAAGGAACTACATTTCTAGAAGGAAGGAAAGGCCCCCTCTAGACCCATAATTGTCTTTAGCAAGAGAAATTCCTGGCAGAGGAATTAGGGATTTATCTTGAGTTGGAATGAATTTTCTGACTGTGTCAATTGGCATCTGGAAAAAAATTCCACAGGGAAAGTAATGCGACTAAATAGTTCTCAAATGACAAAACAAATGGATGCTTTAATGAAAAATTTTTTGAATCTCGCTCAAAACCCTGTCCCCTGAACGGTGGCTTACATTTCACGATAGTGTACATGTTTGGTATTTATATGATATATATTTCATTCTAGCATTGTGTTGCTTAATTTAGTCTGAAGCTTTAACAAAAGAGAGAGCAAGAGAGATGTTGCCTTGGTTTGTATTTGGTTTGTCTAATTTGACTTCATGCTAGGCCTCCACTAGGCCAAGCTTTTTATGGCTAGTTCCTAATTAGTTATCTGAGTTGCTACATTGTAAGGCAGTTGCTTGATTTTTCACACATGGCATTGCTAACCACAAAAGCTTGGCTGAAAATGCAATTTTAAACAATGCTTGGGCTTTACTAGACTATCAGCTTTGAAAATAATACATACAGTGGAGTTTACACAGAACTGACAGTGTTTATGCCATATATTTGCAGAAGTAAACAGGAAAACCTTTAAATACTAACAATTATGTTGAGCCTTGATACTTCTTGGCAAGCAATCACAACAACTCCTTGGTGAGGTCCTCCGGATGACATGATGTAAATATTTGACAGAAAGGTAAAATATAGATATATGACCTTTCATACATTTAACGATCCCAAACAATATAGCTAGACAAAAGGACAAAACATACACATACACGGCATCTCTCTGTGAGAAAGCTTTGCCGAAGCTGGCCAAAATGGTGGGAAAAGATATGCCTATGATGTTGCTCATATACTGGTTTTCGGTTATCTTTCCAATGAGTTCATTCCTTTCCCCCACACACAATTTCCTCCTCAGAGCCCTTTAGAGAGATGATAGCAGGACAGAGGTAAGTGTCTGGGCAGAGGTGATTAAGTTGTACAATGACATATTTTGCAGAAGATATGACATTTCTTCTTGGGAGGTCTCTTAGAGAACAGTGTCTCATGATTGGTTGAAGGACTACTTAGTCCATGATTGATTTAAAAGCAGACCACAAGGAGAACAGATAACAACTGCTTTTGAAAAACAAGGACAAGTAATCTCTTTATTAGACAATGTCTGGGTTTCAACATGCACTAAACTTCATCAGGCTGTGCCCTAGTAGACTTAATGCAGATCTTTATAATATTCTTGAACAGATTTGGGTTCATACCCTACTGTGAATTCTGCCACTGCACACATTAAAGAAGGACTAAACTATAGATGTTGTTGCCCCTTCTTACTCTGTAGTTGCTATGGCTCATTCTGCAATTTTGTTGTTGTTGCAGATCTAATTATCCCATCCCAGTACTGGAATCCACATATGGAAGAGAGTATTTGTTGCTGGATGTACTAGAATGAATGGGAACCTCCCTATCTCCACACCTACTTCACTTCACTTTTCCCTTTGATTGTCGTTTGTACCTGGCCCCCATTCTCAAAACATGACATTTTAGCTGCAGTGCTTTCTAATTTGAAGGGTTTTTTTAACTTTCACTTTTCCACTAAGGTCCAAAAGTGACAATAATATTACTTTTTCACTACTGGGAGGTATGTAACATACAATAAATAAATAATAGGAATATATTAAAAACTGATCACAGAACAGCTGACATTTTTCTGGTTCTCCCCATTTAATTTACTTTTTCCTTCTGTCTCTATTCTCAGACCCTCAGGGTTTACCCCAATGTCTTTTAGGGTTTTTTTCCTATTCGCATTTGTGCAGAGGGCAATTATATTTCTTAAAACTAATTAGAATGGAAAAAAGCTGTTTTTTTCTGCTATCTGCCCTACTTCACTATCTCCTACCTTCCCACGTTGCTTTCTTGGGCTATCACTCTGACTCCAATGATTTCTATTTTTTTTTTCTTTTTGAGTAGTTTTTCATTTTTGTGTTACAATGCAAGAGAAGTAACATTTTTAAGAAAAAGTAGGACAAAGGAATAGCTGATATCTTCACTACTTTTCTCTTACCTACTTCATTCTCTCCCCCCCCCCTTCCTCATTCTGAACCGTTCAGGTTTTTGCCTTCCAATTCTATTTTTTTTTAAAATTAAAATTTAAAAGGATAACAGGATCACAAGGAAATTACACAGGAGGAGCAGAAAGGCACGGAGAGATGGAGACTAAGCACCACAACCCCCCCCCCTTCAAGGTGCATTCATCAGCTTGGGATACTTGGGTCTACACAAGTAGATCTTTTCTTGGAGAAAATTGGAGCAAAGCAAAAAACAAAAATATATCAATGCCCAGTGGAATTGTACAGCAACAACAAAAACAAAAACACAAGGGGGTTTGTCCTACTTTGTCTCTGCTGAATCTAGTTTCAGCCGTGCAGCATGAGACACCGGGACTGAGTGTCATGAGTGAAAGGGAATTTCATCCAATGTTCAGCGTCAATGGGTTGTCACATGGGCCTGCTGTACCAACACCAACTGTATGGAGAAACATACATTTTGGACAAATGAAGTGGGCACAAATGATGATGATGATGATGATGATGATGATGATGATGATGATGATGATGATGATGATGATGATGATTGGGTTCAGAAAAACACAATGAAATCAAAACTGATAAGTGTCCACATTCTGAAGGACTGCATGATCAGAGATCAATTGGCAGGGTTGGGAGCAGGAAGAAGAGGTGTGAAAACAAGGACACTGAAATATAATTTTGATCAAGAGCTTCAAAGCCTTCACACTCAGAATGACTTACCAGCAAAAATGTTCAGATCTATGTTATTTGGACTGGGTAATTTTTGTTTTCTCTTTTAAAGGTTACTGCCACTGTTCATTTAAACATGTTTATGTGATCTCATAATAAGTGTTATCACTTTGCATAATTATTAAGCACCACTAATTCTGTCTACACTGGAGAACTGTGAACATCTTATCCTTATTCCTGCTGTTGTTTTAACCAGAGGGTATGTCTTTAAGTCTTTATGTTGCTTGCATGTAATGGTGCTTGACAAGGGCTAGAATTAAGGAGAAGGAAGCATGAAAAACTTGGAGTCAAGAAAGTCCACAGTGGCAAGGAGATGTTAAAGGCAGTGTCCCACTTGCTTCCCCATTTTGAATACCTGATAGGTTAATTGATATCAATAATTTATAGGGAATATCAAGTGCATCACTTTCTATTAGAGCTTGCTGAGGATCATATGGACTGGGTAGAACTTGTGCATCACAGATGACAAAATTTTCCATGCTGTATTTCAGTCTGGTGAAGAAACAGCCACACATAATCTTAAAAAACATCCAGCATTTAGAGCTGCTTTAAAGACATGCTACCACGGTGGATCCCAGTGGCCATGAGCCTGGTGACAAAGCAAAGGATTTTTTTAAAAAAAGAAATTGAAAACAAAACAAAACAAAAAGCATCATCTGTGTTGAGAAATGCCCACCATCATTTATGGCATATGAGAATCCAGTGAGGTAATTGTGAAGCAGCCATGAACTCATTGTGGCAGGTGGGAAATTTTGTTAGCTTCTTACTTGTCCCTTCCTAGAGCATTAACAACATGAGAATGTGCACCAGCAATCTTCAGAATACTCCAGAGGAGTAGCTGCGTTACTCTGCTGCACTAAAAATGACAGTTTTGTGCAGCTCAAAGACTAGCCATTTTATTTGGGGCAAGCAGCTGTGAACATCAGTGTACAAAATCAGCCTACTGCCCACACCTCTGAATAAGCAGGCTGCTATCTATAAAATAAAAATAGCTAGCCTGTCAGGTGCCAGGAGAGACTTAGTAATTATTAGGGCTGTGGACTATGGGGATAAACTCATTCCCTACTTTGTCCTGAGTGACTCCTTCCTTTCACCTGAACAGCTTCAAAGACAGGGCCTGGCAACTTATTATTTATTTATTTATTTGTTTGTTTGTTAAGCTTATACCCCACCCATCTTCCCAGGAGGGAACTCTGGGCGGCTTACAAAAAAAAACAATTATTTAAGGGGGGGCAGAATTCAACATTATGCTAAAATCATTCATAAATGTTCAGTTGAACTGAGACCACCATCAACCCAACACTGCCTGGGTGTGGACCACAAGTTGTCATCTTCATTCTAGTAATGCTCTGGAAAGGGTTCTGGACTACTGCCTAATTCTGAGGTACCAATGCTATATCTTTTTTTTCTCACAGTGTTCTTTGGACATCACTGAAAATGGCCACAGCAGAACTCTGTTCCACCATGTGCCAGGGTGGGATTGTTTTGTGTCAGTGCCTCATCCAATGGCAACTCTATGGGCTCTGTCTGGATAGGTGCATGAGTGGGGCAGTAAGGCAAGATTTATACAGTAAGGTCAAAAGTTCTGCCTTAATTAATGCAAAAGAGCACTGCATTAAGAACATTTAATATATCTGTTTTTGAATATCATTTACTGTAGGCATGTATGAAAAATAATCACGTGGTTTAAAAGACCACTGACCTCTGCTGTCTCTAAATATCATCTGCATCTGTGGGACAGACACTGGTGAAAAATAGAAAATTCCAGGGCAAGATGATCTCCCAAAGCTATAAGAGGAAAACATTTGTGTCAAAAGGCATGAATTTATATGAAGATAATTTTTGAAAGGCACCATCTCGGCAAATGGACTTAGAGGAATTTAAAGCATCATGTGGCAAATGAGATGTGTTCTCTGGATGTACTGCTTTCTTGATTATTTCACTTGGCTTCAAGATCAAGTTCTGTGTTATTTTGCTCTGTCTTTTATGTAGCCTTCAGATTCAAGCTCTGACCATAAGAATCAGTTAGCTGAAATCTGAAAAGACAAATTACACCTTTGAGCTGTATTTGTTAGATTAATTGTCACATCATTTGAGCCTAATTAAATAAATGAAGATGCCTCAAATGGGTTGGGTGCAATTTGTGTGTTTGTGTGTATTATTCTAAGTGATAGTTGAACTTAACAGGTAAAAAGACAAGATTTAATGTAACCTTCTATGACCTTCAAAACCTATGGACATCCTGCCTCTAGCCAGAGATTTTGTTTTGGAACATGAGCTTCCAAATATAAATCCCCACCGTTATTAAGTCTGGACGTCAGGGGCTACTTTATTAGAGCTTGATTGTAACAACTAAAAGAAATAAACATGTGATTTCATGCCAAAGGGGGAAAGGGGTAATATAAATTGCCTGCATGAGAACATTTCAACTGCACAGAGAGCACAAAACGATATGTAGCAAAATATTTTATCCATTCCACAAGTAATTTGCTAATTCCAAATGGTGCATCAGTAACACAATCATGGCTGCCTTTTTTTGAGAATTATGGTTATCTGTTTTGTGCTGAAAATATGCTCATGGTGGCAATTTCATCCATGAGAACCTGCGGAAATTATATTAATCATCATAACTGAGTATAGCTTCTTTCGCAACACGAGCCATAAATAACCTTGAGTATTAAACCTCTTTACAATAACATTAATTTAATCTATAAGAGGACATTGTGTGCTATAAATGCCATTAATAAATCTAAGGAGGTTAAGGGAAAGCGGAGGCTCACCTCGTTTTACAGGGACACAGTGCACCTTAAAACATTGAAGGTTTCCTGTTTGTTCTTGCAGTTTTCGTCCCTGAGAGTGCAGGTGTGTTAACAGAATTTGAAAACTTGCAGCCTTCTACTCAGAGGTAAGTCCCAGATAACTCAACGAGTGTGTGCAGGATTGTGCTGTTATTTTCCCTCTTCCTCTGTTTTGCCTTTTGTAATTAGGAGGTAATTTTTTTTCTTGCATGGCTTAGCTGTTTAAAGTTTGGATTTTAAGCAATAGTGCAGTAGAAATATTGGCTGTGAATCACCGTTTGCAAAGATGGTGCATGGCCAGTGCAATGACATGGTGTAGAAAGCTGTTATATCCTGATCAACCAATTCTTAATGGCAAGATTTCTTCACATCTCTGTACATGTACAGAGCTATACTTCCATTAAAGTCTAAGGCTATCATGGCAGTGAGCTGTGCATATAAGCCATAGTCTTCAGACTAGAGATGGGCACGAATCGAAAAAATGATGTTTCGGTTTTTCATTTTTCATTGTGGGTCCCGTTTCAGTTCGTTTTCATTTTTTATGAATTTTTTGAAAACAATTGTTTCATTTTTCATTTTTACCCGCTTTTTGTGCGATTTAAAGGATTTCCGCGTTCAGGCGCCCCCCAATGCCCCAGACCAGAGGGAAAACACTAAAAAAAATGATGCTGGCAGAGACCCATTATAGGCTAGGTACAAAGGGAGGCTGCAAAGGCAGCGGCGGGCGTTGCCCAGGGTGTAAGGCAGCCGCAGAGTGACTGCACTGCTGGGCAGGGGAGGGTACTCACCAAGAGGTATGCATGCACACAGGGAGGCTGCAAGAGAAATCTCTTCTTTCTCTCCCCTAAGAGCCAGGCTGCAGCCAGAAGGAACACAGAGACACACACCTGCCTGGCTGGCCTAAAGTAACGAGTTGCAGAGACAGCAATCCCACCCTAACTTCCACCGCAGACTGCAAGGAGGATGGGGGATGCCTGAGCTTTTTATGCCCTCTGTGGCTGCCATACCTACCTAGTCTACAACCTGGGCATGCTATTGGTTGAAATTGTCCAAGAATTTACATGATTCCATCACATGGCTTGCTCCATTTTGTGGCTGGAATCCATTTTGTGTAATCCTTAAAGGGAAAAGAAAAAATACATTGCAATGGGAGAAAGACAAAAACAAACATTTTAAGGACCCCAACCCCCTGGTAGGTAATAATTTCAAATAATTATTGCTGCATTTTTACGGATGTCCAGGGTGTTTTAATAACCAAGAAATCAATATTAGACATCTGGGAGCCATTTTGGGTCGATGTCCCCTAAGCCCAAACTCCCCTTAAAGGAAAAAAATACAGCGATCTGAGAAAAGACATAAATGGACGTTTTAAGGACCCCAACCCCGCTGGTAGGCATTATCAGGCAGGATAAATAATTATTGCTGGGGGGTTTTCAGATATTCCGGATGTTTTTTAACATTTAAAAACAGCGCAATTCATTGTGTGTCACCATTAACGAAAACAAAACGTAACAAACCTAATTTTCGTGGTTCTGTTCGGTTCGTTCCAATTTCATCACGATTTTTGTTATTCATTTTGTTATGTAACAAAACGAATAACGAATAATGGAACAAATCTCTACTTCAGACCAATTCAGTCACTATTCAGTGTCAGCAGCATGGAAAGAGAGAAGCAGCTAGCACCGCCCCTACCCTTGACACTTTCTTTATCTAAAGAGATGACACAATGTTCTTACTACATGCAAGTATGAACCCAGATTTTGCAGGTTATTTGCTCAGGGTGGAGTCTACAGATGAGAGGGAACTAATTCTCTTCAGATCCACTCTCCTTGTGTGTAGAAAGTGACAGGGAGCTAGTAATGTTGATGGCACTGGAGAAGATAATGATTCAACAGGGCTTTAATGGAGGGCAATAAGATATACATGAGCAAGTTCCTGCTTGTCTTTCAGTCTGAGCCCTGGCAGCAAGATTTTTGTAACCATGTTGAGCTGAGACAAGGAGGTAGAACTGGATAGCTGAGGCATATGAACCAATGAACGAATCAGCCAATGCATCAGTGAGTAACAACAACCCTTAGATGCCTGACCAGGGCTTTTAGAAAGGCATCTAGTTTCTACTTTTTCTCTGGAGAAAAAGAGAGACAAACATCAGTTGAGGAAAACCTTGTCATGAAATTATGACCATCAAGATCAGATTGAGAAAAAATGATTTTTAAAAAATAATAACAATGTAAAATAGAACTGTTTTTGGATAGAATTGGATAGGAGAGCTTGTGGAAAATGAAATAATGAGTCTTCAATACAATGGGCATTATTTTGAAGCAACCAAAGTGGATGGAAGAGAGAGTAGTCTGAGGACTCAAACTCACCTTAACATAACAAGATAAGAACAGCCTTGCTGGAACAGGCCACAGCTCATCCAGTCCAGCATTCTGTCTCACACAGCGGCTCACCATTTGCTTCAGGGTATTCCCAAGCAGATGTCTTCACCTGCTTATGATTCCCTGCAAATGGCATTGAGAGATATCCTGCCTCTCTCTCCAACCCAGAGGTTGTCCTTATGCATCCATAATGATAGCCATTGATACTACTATTCTCCATGAACATGTCTAATCCTTTCTTAAAGCTGTCAAGGCTGACAGCTGTCACCACTTTTCTACTTTATCCTTATTTTCCTGGACAAGATGGAAGTTGTTTGCCTATTGACCCCCTCTAGTTTGCTTTCTGTAGAATGGGCACTGCTTCTTTTCTGCAGTATAAGATGAGGGAAATTATTTCATGCCTTCTCTGAAGTGAACATCACTTGTTGGCTGTCTCTTAGTTATAAGTTCACAGTAACATTTCATTTTTTTGTGTTGGAGAGCACAGAGAGGAGGAGGAGGAGGAGGAGGAGAAGAAGAAGAAGAAGAAGAAGAAGAAGAAGAAGAAGAAGAAGAAGAAGAAGAAGAAGAAGAAGAAGAAGAAGAAGAAGAAGAAGAAGAAGAAGAAGAAGAAGAAGAAGAAACAGGGTTACTCAATATGAGCAGCTTCTCTCGGTGGTTAGCTGGTTGTTGCCATTCCATTTTCAATTGTTTCCATACCAGCTGAGCAGTATCAAAACTATGACTTCAAGAACAGATGCCAGAGCTTCCATTTCCCTTTATCTCTCTAACTATGCTCCTCTCCCCCCCAGTTAATCATGCATTTTCTTCTATAATTCAGAGACTGTATGTATGTATGTATGTATGTATGTATGTATGTATGTATGTATGTATGTATGTATGTATGCATTTATTTATTTATTTATTTATTTATTTATTTATTTATTTATTATTTTTATATTTATATATCGCACCAATTTCCCAAGAGGGAACTCTGGGCAGTTCACATAAAACCACAAGAGATCCACAAGATAATAAAAGTAAATGAAAAGACAATAGTAATAAAATAAAGGGGGAAATACCCAACAACAATAAACAAATAATAATTGGCAAGAGGCATAGGACAGCTAATGATAAGTAGAAATCACAAAACAAAACAAAACAAAAAAAGTGATATAGACCCTAGTGACTGCCGAAGGCATTCCTAAACAGCCAGGTTTTAACAGCTTTTTTAAAGGATGCCAGTGTGGGAGCCTGGCGTATCTCGCTCGATAGTTTATTCCAGAGAGCCAGGCCGGCCACCGAGAAGGCCCATTTACGTGTTGCTACCCTTCAGGCCTCCCTGGTGGTGGCCATCCAGAGCGAGAGAGCCATGGAGTATCAGGTGGATCAGGCCAGTTCTGATCTTACTATAGATCTTTTTATTCCATTCTGAGACATAGTCTTGCTGTGATTGTGGAAAACAGTATGGTAAATATGCTTCAAATGAATTATAATATAAAAGTCATATGTCATCAAGTCAATTCCAACTTGTGGTGACACATTTTAGGTTTTCTTTCAGGTAGAGAATACTCAGAGGTGGTTTATCATTGCCTTCTTCTCGGAAAGCACTGTGAAGCTTTCCCAGAACTACATAGACAGGCGCTACTCATAGGAGGCACAGTAGGGAACTGAACTCCCCAACTCTTGCTCTACAGTCAGATACCTAAATCCACTTAACTATCCAGTCAGTTCAAATGAATAAGGACAGAGTAAAAGATACGGTTTTGTGTAGAGATGGGCATGAAACAGAAATATAGCATTTTGTTTAGTTTTGTTTCATTTCAGTCTTCATTTCATTTTGTTTCATTAATAATGGATTTTAAAAGATTTTTTGTTACCAAACAAAATGATTCGTAAGGCTATAAATAATGGGGAGCTTTCCTTTTTTTAAAAATTCAACAGGGAGCCCACTGCCCTAAATCAAAGACTGTCCTTAAACCTTCCAATCAATTAGCTTTTTGGAGAAATAAGCTCAACAGCTGATCAGTGGAGGGAGGAAGGATAAAGGGATAGCCAGCACAGGGAAGGGAACAGAAGAGCTCAGCTACTGGCTAGCTACAGGCAGGCAGATCATGACTGGAGAGAAGTAACAGCTCAGGCACAGGAGAGGAGGAAGGAAAATGAATCAATCAGTTTAACAATAAGCTTCTTGTTCTCAAGACGCTGGCTCAAGAGGCTCCTCACCACTAGGACGAATCATTTCATTTCTGAAACAAAATATGGTGTTTCACCTCATTTCTTGATGACACGCCGTTTGCTGTTTCTTTTTGTTTCATAACGTTTCATAAGCTTATGAACAGTATGTCATTTTTCGTATGGTGCCCATACTTAGTTTTGTGTTTTGGACTCAGGGTCTATTTCCATTATATATTCCATTGGAGGTCTTGGAGAATTTACTGCTCTGTATCTAATAGTCAAACATTCTCTTAGCAAAAGTGGTCAGTATGATGATGCTAGGAAGCTTGGCAGCAAAGCATTCAGACACAAGACTTCATATGTTGCTTGTCCCCAGTCTCTGGAATTCAAAAAGTCAGACAAATGAGCCCTGATGAACTGCTCCATGAGTTATGTAGCTACTATCACACTAGGAGAGATCACCTAGCGCTGCCTCTTTTGTTGTTGCATTCTGCATAATTTCAGGCTCTTCCTGAAAGCTGCAGACTTTCAGGGTTCTTCCTTGTGTGTACACCCGATACATGCACCTCTCCTCTTGAAATCTGGCACCAGCACTATACAAGAGGTTCTCTTTCTGGGTGTTTACCTATAAATTGATTCACAACACTAGCATTTATAATGCCAGAATAGGACTACAATGTCTGAATAATGTGAGGCTGCATTGAACTAAAATTTCCCACATTTTTGGAGGCACTGTGGGGGGGGGGAGGTCACCAGAGATGGTGGGCCATATAGCCCAGGACCCCAGGAGAAAAATGTACCTGCCCTGCTGGGATAAATAATAACAGACAAGTCAGACCCTAGAGACCAGCACCCTACAAACTGAGGCCTGATTGGAGCATCCACCCGGGGACAACTAAAGATCCAGAGATGCCACTGTGCAACCAGAGTCTGTTACCACCAAATCAAATAAGGAAGATCCATAAGGAAGATCCAGAAATAGTACTCACTGGATTTGCTGCAGAATACTTTCTAGGGGAGAAAGCAGAGGCTGAAGGAAGTTGGGGTATAAGAATTATAAAAGGAGTATTTAAAGAAGTAGTGGCCAGACTGGAGAGAGTTTTGCAGGAAAGAGCCCAAATGTGTTGGTAGAGGAGGTAGAGGACAAAGAAGAAGAGGAGGAAAGGACTTGAGGGGAAAGCAAAGGAGGAATTGGGGAAAGCCTTTGGCAGATAGTCGAACTATGTGGTCAAGGAGGACCCCTGGACTAGAAAGTTGGTAGAGTTGAGAGTACTGCAGGGTGAGGGGACAAAACACCAGACCCCTAAATCACCTCCTTGGCCCAGCTCCTGAGGTGAAAGGTGTACCTGAACTCAACATCAGACCTGGGGGGGGGGGTTCAGGAAAGAGAACCAACACCAATACAACTTCAGCACTGGAGGGGTCAACGAGAGAAGCCTCATTTCCACTATCAGCCAACAGAGCAGTGATAGGTATTGAAGTCAGACAAGCCAAGACCTGATGTGTCCTGTCCCCTGCTCTCACTGTGGGTGTATTAGCGATTGCTTCTGCAAAGTTTGGAGTCCCCTGGTCTGCCACAAGATTCATAAATGTCAGTGAAGTTCACTGAGGGCATTGTAGAAAACAAGACTGAACCAGGGTTAAAAGAGGCCACCAATCCTGGGACCGGATTACTTGTTAACTGTTTTGTTATTAAAACCCCCACCTCCCCTTCAACATTTCAATAAACCCATCTTTGTCCTGCTGATCAAGGGCCAGCAGGGCTAACAGGCACCAAAACTGCCTGGTTTGTTTGTTTGCTTGTTTAATTTATCAATGGAGGTAATAAAAGTTGGACGTGTTCCTGATATCTGGATTCCCTATTTGTACCTTACATCCATGCAGATAAAACTTTCAAAGTGACCACTGAAAGTTTAATTTCCATCTTGTGGTTTATGATTTCTGCTTAATATCTGATAATGTAATTAGGCCACAGTAACAGAGGAATTTCCTCCTGTACTAAACTGAACTGTATATGCCATGCCAATGCGAATTAAATAAAGTGTCATCAAGTGTCCCTAGAGGGTTATTGAAGGAACACATTTTCCAGACACTTAATGTGCCTTGTGTATGACTGAATCTTTGAACAAACCAATGGCTATTAGCAAACACAGGCACATATACATGGCACAGAAATTGTAAGCACAACTAAGATATTTATCTTAATGCTGAATGTTTAACTCTTCCAAGTCTTTGTTTCAGTCCCTGCATGCTCAGCCATTTCAAAGCTAAATTAGGGTCACCACTTCTTTTTCTCCTCACCTTCATCACATGCATGGCAGCCTGAAGAGTCAGTCAATGTATAGTCCTACCTCCATGATAGCAATCTTCCATGCCAGTTCTCCATTTTGAATGAACTTAGGCCAGTACAGATGAGAGAAAAAAATCATTTCATTTCTTGGTCTCTTTTACAAATGTCCTTAAATTACATTTTGCAAAGCCAGGAAAAACAATAACAAAGCCGACTGTTTTCCCTGTTTCTAACATGCTAACTAAAAATGACATCACTTCTGTGCTCTTCTTAGGCCTCACTGCTGCTTCCTCCTCCTGTCTCCTCCTCGCTCTCATCTTCTTCTTGATTCTATGCCTCTAATTGCCTTCCTTGGTAGAATGAAGAGATATTGAAGCTCAGGAGAGCATCAAGGTCAGGACAGTACAGTGTCCAGTTAAGTATGCACCTAGCCATGCTTTTATATGAGTAGATAAAATAGCAAAGCAGTGAAACGCTCAGAGAACAGCCTACAGATGGAGGGGTATGGTGGTTTGCTGGAAATGAGTGTCCATACAAGACATGAAGTTATGAAGTACTGAAGCAGGTGATAAATCATCAAGGAAAAGGGAAAGGGAAATTTCATATGTATGATGGGATGGGAAGGGCAATTGCATTGAAAAATCATGTGCCTTTTCATTTGGCCTAATAAGGCATGATGTAGTGCAGGCATGTCCATACTTGAGTCCTATAGATATTCTTGACCACAACACCCATAGGCCTTTGCCATTGGAAATACAGGCTTGGAATTCTGGGAGTTGTGGTCCAAAACATCAGGAGGGCTGAAGTTTGGACAAGCCTGGTGTAGTGGATACAATAACGGACTAGGAAGCATCCTGGGTTAGAACCCCTCAACCACTACTGTGGCAAAATGTAGAACAGGTAAGCCCATTCCTTAACTATCTCACTTGCCTTGAAAGCCCTATTTGGGCATTACAAATTGTTCCCAACTTGGTGGCTCATTGCACAGTAAAAGTATGACCACAATATGTCTATTAGGTGGCAACTGTTTCAATGCATGTAGAAATGTCCTGCCTGTATTCACCTACAGTATTTCTCTCAATAAAATCATGTGGAGCTTTAGAGCCATATCTGAAAGTGTTGGTGATGGAGGAAATGTTACGCGTCTTACTATTGCTTGGTCCAATTACACCCCCCCACACACACACAGAGAGAGAGAGAAAATAATGATTCACAATAAAGTTAAAAAAAAAGGTTTATTAAACTTTACATAGAAAACAAATATTACACAATAAACTGTCTGTATTGAAGAATGTCCCTATACTTGTTACACCATCCCTATAGCTGAATGGTATGCATGAAAGTAAGATTCTCCATCTCAACAGCCATGAGGAGAAAGTAAAAAGTAAAACTGTCATTTCTTGCTTGTTTAACCAGCAGACCTTTCAGAAAGGAGGGACATAAAAAGTATGTTAGTATAGACAGACCAAGTAGGTCAGACCACATTCTGAGACTACTGATCTGCATACTCCAGTGGTGTCCAAACTTCATCCCTCCAGATGTTTTGGACCACAACTCCCACAGTCCTTTGCATTGACAATCTAGGCTTGAAATTACTGGAGTTGTTGTCCAAAACATCTGGAGGACCGAAGTTTGGACACCCCTGGCATACTCTAACAGGACACAGAAGCTGTCCCTTTGACACTCACTGGAGATGACAATGCAAGCCGTTGTTGATATCAGTGCATAGGCATTATTATGTCGGAGTGGAGTTCAACTCAGGTTTTAGTCGCCACTGAGCCATGCAATTCTGCTCTGACCAGTCATTCTTCCTCAGCCTGGATGAGGTTGTGAACAGCAACCATTGTTCTGAAAATAGATCAATATGGATATAAACCAACATGGTTTTATAAAAGAATCATGACTAGATTTCAGTGTTTCCTCAATACAGTGGTGATAAGCAATGAAATTAAAGTTTTAACAAGGCATCATTTTCAGAAAAAATCTCCTTGCTTTACATAGTTTATGGGCTGTCCTTTAACTAAAAGGCAGTTGGGCAGCATATGGAATTTAATGATCTAAAAACATATGTAAACACTATATAAAAATATAACCATAGAAAATGCAGTTAGGCAATGTTGCACAGCATTCAACCAATATTAGGCAAGATTTTTAAAATATATATACAAATGGAGGATTTAAAAATAAATGGAGCCAATATTCCATTTAAAAGTTACATGTTCTTGAAAGATCCTTCTAGGAAGATAATTCTGTGACCTCAAGAGACCATTTTTTAAAAATCATAGTACCCCATGAATACCATTTAAACAGTGCTTAAATGAAGATCATGCAGCCTGGATAAGTGTGGAAAGAGTCATCTCTTCAGATGCTGAGAAGGGCAGTCTATGGTTGAACTTTCAGCTCCTGAGTTAAAGAAAAATTGTAATGTCATGTTAAGACTGCATTGTATTTTCTCAGAATTGACTGCAGGAATTCCCATTATTATTATTTGACTAAAGCCCTTCAAAGGAGGAAGGAAGGAGGATTTACCTATGCTGCCACAACAAGCTTCAGTATCTCTCTTTCCCAGTGTAAAGATATGTATAACGGTCATGCTAGCTAGAGTGGCTTCTTATTTGATTTCAGTAGAGTTTTTGTGGCATACAATATTTATGACCTGCAATCTTTTTTTGTCTTCCAGGACTGCTGTGTCCCTTGCCCTTTACTGAACATTGCAAGTGGGAAACAAAATAAAGAGTTGTACTGCCAACTGTGGGATGAAAGGGCAACCTCTTTTATTAACATGAACTCAGAATTGCAAACTGGAATTGCTGAAATACCTGCTATGTTTATGGCAACAAGTGCTGGTCTGCAACCGAGTCCAGTTCCCAAAAGAAAAATCACCCATGCCTGTTGCTCAAGCTGAAAACTCTGGTGCAACTGATTTGTCATTGTAAATTACAGGGATACTCAGGCAGCAGGCCATCAGACAGTCCAGGCCATAAACTGCTCTGAGGAGTCCAAGTATGGGAATGATCAGCATCAATTAAAAGGTTGTTGAAGATTTGCCTCTCATAGATGAAGCAATGTAGCTTTTCAGAATTTTTAGCCCTTAGCATTCCTTTCCCAGACTCCAAGCTTTTGCTGAATAATTATCAAGAGACTTTGAGATGCTGGTCCTGCTTTTGTTTGATTCTTCATAATCATTGCCTTTCTCTTGGGCAATGACTAGGCTAGGCTGTCCTTATCTTCTGACCTCTCACTGAGCCTCTGAGCCATTCCATTCCCCAAGAGTTATGGCAATTGACAGTTATGTTGCTCTTGTTCATTACCCTCCTTTAGATGCCAGATATCTTCCTCTTTTTCTGATGATAACTGATTAAGGTAAGAGATATCTAACATATAAAACAGACAATTGCCTTGCCACAGCTAATGGTCCCAGGAGAAAAAATGCTTAGCTGACCACCTCTTCTGCAGGTTCTTCTAATTTATGTGTAGAGATGCGCAAAATGAAAATGTTTGCTTTCCTTTCCTTTCAAGTTCTTGAATGTAGGAGTCATTTCGTTGTTAGTTCTCCTTGGTCTCAGAATATCAAGCAGTTGAACAGTGTTGGTCCTAAGAGTAACCCCTATCCAGCAGACAAACCTCATAGCCCCTTGTTAGCAAGTCTCGGGAATTATTCTTCAGAATGCCTACCAACTATAAATTTCCATGACTTATTCATGCATTCTGCCAGGCTAATATGACCAAGTTCATCAAGGAAAATTAACCAAATGAGCTTATCCAATATTCGTCAACTCCAACCGATTCATCCGTTGACCAAAGCTGAGACAAATGTGAACAAATCTAAGACTCCCCAATCAGCACTTGTGTCCATAAGCTCAGTGTAGTGTAGACAAAAAACAAACTAACCTGGACACAGAAAGTGTGATGCAGAATGAAATACCCCTGTGCTGCTTTGAAGTTGCCAACAAAGCCTATAGGAACAGGGAGAGACAAGGGGGGTTAGTGGGCAGGCATCATCAAGGGAAAGAAGGAAGGTGTGTGTGCTTCACCAGGGCTCAGATGCCAAGTCCTGCCTCTCAACAAGCATTATGAACTGGTACTACTCACAGCCTATATCCCTCACTCTTGCCTCCCCAGCTGTTTGCTGCTCAGTGTCCTCTTTAGAATTCTTGCAGTGCCTGAATTTATTGTAACACATAGCTTTCCTGTGAATTAGGTTGAAACCAAGGTTGCTATGCCCGTGTTTTCTAAAGCAGTAAGCTCTTCCTTACTAACAGGTCTGTATACAGTAAATATAAATCACATTTAAAATGTAGTTCTTTGAAAGAAAGTAAATTTACTGACATATTAATGACCTAATCATGAATAAAACACCCTGTTTTCTTTGAAGGATGGTCCCCTTGATCCATTAGATAAATACGACATGCAGACAAGGATGGAAGTAGATTCATATGCAAAAAGGGCCATCATGAAGTTTAGATTTATGGTCTGAGGCAGTAAAAGGCAGTTGTACAACTGTGTAAAGATAAATGAAACTTCACTTATGCACCCTAAATCATGCAGTATTGAAGAATAACATTAAATGAGCTACAGTATTTGAGTTTTGGATTACAAGGCATTTAGTAGAAAATGAGCTGAAGCCATTACATACAAATTTACCCTTTCTTCTAAGTTTCTGTGCCAAGTCAATATGTCCCTTTCAGAAAACTGAAACAGACTATCTATATGGTTTCACTTTGTTGTAAAATAAACATCAACCTGTTCTCCCAGTCCTGGCCTATATTTGTCTGCCATGTAGTGGGTTGCTTTTGCTGAGAAGCATTTGTAAGTTAATTTTTGCTAACAGAAAAGATTCTCGGCAGTGAATCCAAAGAGGAAACCTCCTCAACTTTGAAGAACTTGCCCCCTGCTAGAGTTTGAAGGGAATCTTTGGTGACTAGCTCAACACAGTCCCAATTTAACAGACTCTGGGGCTTATGTGCCGGTGATTTGTGCTAGCAAAGGGTTATAATTGGATTATTGAAGTATTAGGTAAATTCAGTTGGATTTACTGTTTGAAGTGGAAATACAAAAAATGTGACTGAGATACTGGTGCTTTGTCATACCTATTAGGAGAATATTTCTGTACTGCGGCAACAACTGATTAGTGTGTCCAAATATGCAGGCTTTCCTTCTTGTAAGTGTTCTGTTATTTGAAGCTGTGATTCAGTAAAAGTTGGTGGCACTCCTCCCACTAGATTACCATTCTGCTGGCATTTGTCAGTGTGATCACACCAGTAATTACACAGTGCTCATTCATTTACATTGTGGCAGACCACCTGAAAGACATTGTACAGCTGTGACAAAAACTGGATGCGATGAGGAGCTGAAATGAGTCTATGAGATGTTTCAGTAATCCAGAAGCCGTGTTCAGGCATTCTGCTCCTCCTATATGCCAGCATGTGAAATAGGACTCCTAACTAGAGATGGGTTCGAAACAATTTTTTCCCATTTCATTATTCGTTATTCATTTCATTATGTAACTAAATGAATAACGACCCTAGGGGCAAATTTAACACGAAATGAAACGAACCGAAAAAAAATGGTTCAGTTATGTACATTTTGTTAATGGTGGGGAGCGGAGATGTCTCCTGCCTGGTGTCCATGAGGAAGGGTGCTACTTCTCATGTATGCGATGTCACATAAGAAGCATGCAGCATGGTCCCCTCATGTCCTATGTATTGGTATAAATGATCAATTGAACACCTGAACAGGCTATAGTGTATGAATTAATCAGTTGTCTTGCATTTCTCCATCCATCTATTTGCTTATTTAAACATTTACTTTATATATTGCCATTCCAATATATTAAAATCCAAGATGGCTTGTGTCTATGATTTTTTTAAAAACAAAGATTGGGAAGTGCATATGTCTGCCTGTCTGTCTCTATCATATCTGCAAGCCAATGAAACCTAGACATCTGAATCTATAGCAAGTGTATCCTGCAGAGAGAGAGAGAGAGAGAGAGAGAGAGAGAGAGAGAGAGAGAGAGAGAGAGAGAGAGAGAGAGAGAGAGAGAGAGTAATTAACAAAAAGTCTGCAGTACCACTTCAATTAGAGAAGGGCAGGCACCAGGCTCCTTAGAAACCCTCTTGAGAATATTGAGGCTTCTTAATGAAGAGTTTCCTCAAAAACAAGGACATCTTCAGATTTTGTCCTAAATGTTTTAAAACTAGGGACTTACCATACATCTTGTGTTCTGGAGAATGAAAAAAGTGTGTGAATTCCTGATGCCTGTTACACAGGGCAAGGCTGAAAGAGAGAGAAGCTGAATGAGTTGCCATTGGGGAACTGAGGGAAGGGAAGAACACAGAGAGGGAAAAGTCTAGAAGCCACAATTGCCGTCATGTCTAGTAGGCCATAGCCTGGGTTATAGCCATGCCATCTATATTATATCATAATTTCAGAAGTGGATTTCTAGCTTTTATTAACCAACAGAGTAGGTCTTTAGCGTCTGCGATAACCAAGACACAGTATGAGGCCAAACATATCATTGCTATTTTAGCTGATTACATTTCATGAAACAAAACCACAGCTGGATTCTGTGCCCATGAGTAAAGCCAAAGCACTGGGTGACAACACAAGTTGGGGATTCGAAGGTGTAAAACTGGAGTGTGACCTATATATTAGCTTTTGTACGGTCAATGCACGTGGGCTTGCACACAGTACAAACTACATTAAGTGACATTGCCATCAGTATGAAAGTAACAGTCCTCTCACGTGAATCCCAGGAGAGCCCAAGCATGAGTTTTAAAAAGGTTGTTCCTGTCTTCTTTTCCTAGAATAGTATTTCTATAGGAGGCAGTGGAAGAGAGGACGGCCTGACGTGCTCGGGTCCATGGGGTCATGAAGAGTCGGACACGGCTGAATGACTGTACAACAACAATCTTACCTACATTGACCTGGGAATGGGAGCTTCAAGGGACTGGAGAAAGAGGGAGAGAATGAAGGTGGGCTGATTTCCCCCCTTTCAATCTCTCATTTTGTTTTGTTTGTTTTTGAGCTAAATCTGTTCTAGGTACATTACTTCTCAGTCATCATGAACAGGCTGGCAACATTCTGTGTTTTATACAGGCTTCTGTGCGTGTTTGGAGACCGTTACTTCTCAGATTCATTTCTGATAAAAAAATGTTGGTTCTTTTCTCAGAGGACACGTATTTTGGAGAATTACTCAATTCTGTCATTGTTATTACTGTGTAGAGAATATAATGAGTTAGTGGGTGAGTGAATTTACTGATAATAAAGGGGTGTGGAGTTTTGTGCCATCAGTATGCTGATGACACCCAGCTCTGTATCTCCTTTTTGACATCTGCAGTGGATGCCCTTTCATGCCTGGGCCACAGCTTGGGTGCCATTCTGGAGTGGATGAGGGCAAATAGACTGAGGTTGAACCTGGGCAAGATGGAAGTTCTTTGGGTGGGGTACACCTGGGGTTAGTGGGATGGGAAGTACTCTCAGTTTTGGGTGGGTGACTCTTCCCATACAAGATAAGGTGCACAGTCTTGGTGTAATACTGGACCGGGCACTCACCATGGAAGCCCAGGTGGCATCAGTGGTCCATTCCTCACATTATCATCTTCAGTGAATTGGAGGCAGTGAATTGGACCCTGGCACTCTCACTCTGCTGGTCTATGCACTGGTAGTCTTGAGATTAGAAGCAGATCATCTGAGGGTACTGACTTCGAAAGAATCCCATAAGATGGTAACAAGGAACCAGGTTTTCTCTGTAGCAGCTCTGAGACTTTGGAACCAGCTCCACTCAGAGATCTACCAGGCCCTGGGGTTGACAGATAGTAATATTATTTATTTATTTATTTATTTATTAGTCTTATACCCCACCCATCTTCCCGATGGGAACTCTGGGCGGCTTACAATAAAATGGTAATACAAAAAAACAGGTAACAAGCAAAACAAAACACAAGGGAAAGGAGCAAGATGGCGGGCCATTAAAGAAAATAGCCAGGGCAAACAGTTCTAAACAATATAGTACATGGGAGGTAGACTCATCCTCCATCAACTTGGGGGCTTGAGCCAATTTCTTGAAATTCTTCTTGATGTTCTTGGCTTATCCCACTGGAATGTTTCAAAAGCATAATGGCTTAGTTTCCTTATTGTAATGACCATATAACTAATTTATAGATATATATTAATTATATTAATTATATTTTTATACTTAATAAATACAATCATGTATATAATTGTATTTATTATGTATAATAATATAATTAACACAATTCATTTGTTCCCTTTTAAGACACAAAGATACTTTGTTGCAGTATGACTATTGTTTCATCTATCACCCCCACCCGCACCAACTCCATCGTCAGTATTATTAGCTGCATACAGCAGTTGAATATTGCCCCAGTGAAACAGATAATGTGAATAAAATTCCTTCCTTGAACACTGAAATTGAATTCTGTAGTTACAGTAATTATTCTATAATGAAGATTTCAGTGCAATCTCTTATAGCTGTTTCAATGTGTTAGAGAAATAAGTGTGATGTTGTAGGTTGTTTTTAAGGGGGAAAATAATTGAAACAGAGTGACTGTGTCCTCAGTCAGACCTGAGAGAATTAATAAAACATGTTGAGAGTTTAAACTATTCTAGCATTTTTACTCACTCCTCTAATTACCAAGTATTGTTGTCAGTATTACTGCTAATTTTATTAGCTATCATTGAACTGGAATAGCCGTTATTAAGTTTTTAAACACATTAGGAATCTTAAGGTTTTGATTAAACATACCCCAGTATGCACATAGGTTTCTGCTATGGTTCCACAGTACATTACAGATATCTGACTTTATTAAGCTGTTTGCACACAAGATTTTAGGAAGCTATGGGTAATACCACCAGATTATAATTAGGAATGGCATTAGAAATGTGATTCTCCCTTCCTAGTCTGAAAACAATGTTTTCTAGGGTGGGTAAGTATCTTAATCAGTCATCAGATTTACAGATGTTGCTGTTGAAACTGAGGTAAAACAAAAACATTATTAATTGTTACATAATATGTTGTATAATTAGGGCAATTAAGTTGCACAGCAATAAATCAAATGACATTATTTTATATTTCTTTTACTATCCGTGCTAATGAATGATAGGCAGTGGGCAAAAATGTGTTGTACGGTTCCATATGTGGGGATGATATCATCACCAGTGGCAAACTGCTGTGGACTAAAGGGTTTCTTTTGCAATTTTGGGGAGTGAATGCCTTCAAGCGCATTGTGTACAAGTGCATGCACTTCAAACACAACTTTAGTCAGTGGCTCTTTGCTGCTGCTGCTGCTGCTGCTGCTGCTGCTGCTGCTGCTGGTGGTGGTGGTGGTGGTGCTGTTGGTGGTGGTTATGATGATACCACCCTTTGGGTATGGAATCAGCTGCCTCCCAGAAATCTGACTGGCCTTCTCACTGGAAGTATTCAAACACCTACTGTAAATCCAAGTTTTTAAACAAGCTTTCTCCCCAACTCTTGACTACTTCATTTGGGACACCTCATTCCATCCTATTTAATCTGCTTCTGCCACTGCTAACCACCTTTTTAAAAAGTGGGGGTCATATTACCTTCCATTATTCACATGGGATGTTGTTGACTGTTTATGTATCATTATGTCATTTATTATGCTTTTTAATTTCATATTACTTTATTTACTATCATTTATGTAACATTTATTGCATCTTTGTTGTCAGCTTCCCAGAATTGCTAAATGGCTAGATAGACAGCAAATAGATAGATAGATAGATAGATAGATAGATAGATAGATAGATAGATAGATAGATAGATAGATAGATAGATAGATAGATAGATAGATAGATAGATAGATAGATAGATAGATAGTGTCACCCCCTGTAGTGCATGCAGAATTGAGCAACCCAAGGCAGCTTACAATAATGGGGGGTAATACATAGCCCAGAACATTTAAGACATATTCAAGTTTAAGAACAGGGAATTAGAAGAGCCATCTTACAAAAATTAAAAGGGATTATTAAAACAAAAATTAGCATGTGAACAGTTAAAAGAATAAACTCATGAGGGATGGAAACTAACATGGAAAACACAGGTGTTCTTGTGAAATCAGTCAATGCAATCATGCATGGTAATCCATCTAAAAGTCACATGACAGGTAGTCAATCATTCAGGGAAAGCTTGCCAGGAGGAAGGTCTTTGCCTGCTTCCAGAAAGATAGCAGAGATGGTGCTCCAATGGGAGGGAGTTCCAAAGTCTTGGAACAGCAACAGAGAAGGCCCTTTTATGTGTTCTTATGAGACACACCTATGAAGATGGCAGGATGAGATTCAATTTTTGAGGTAGCTAGGACCCAGGTTGTATAGTGCTTTGTAGGTTGTCAGCACTTTGAATTGTGGAGCTGCTTTAATAGGGGTGTAATATGATTTCTAAAGATGGACATGAAATGAAAATATAGCATATTGTTTCATTTTTTGTTTTGTTTTGTTACTAACAAATTTTTAAAAGAATTTCTGAAATGAAATGAACCAAAACAAAATGATTTGTTATACTGTAATATGGCTCCCTTGTGACCTAGAGGTGCCACATTTGGTGGGTAGCTTCTTTGGACACTTCCTTCTAAGCCCCCCCCCCAAAAAACTTTTGGAGAGCTTTGGAGTTGAGGGGGCCGAGTTAATCAACTCCAAAAAGGGTCCTTTCAGGAAAAAAATCATTTGTAATTGTAATGTTATGTATGTACTCAAAAATAGTGATCCAGAAAGAGAAACGAAACTGAAACCAAACCAATCCTTAAAATCATTAAAAAGCACTTTCCCAATTACAAATGGATTCCATGGGGGACCTACTTTGGAGTTGAATAACTTGGCCTCCATAACTCGTTCTACCATTTAATTTTGTAATGAATTGATTTGTTATATAACATAATTAAAACACAGTGTTTTGTTTTTCATTTGGTGCCCATCTCTAGTGATCTTTGTACCCTGCCTCAGTTAGCAATCTGCCTGCTGTATTTTGGACCTGTTGAACTTTCCTGAGACTTTCCATTAGTAGCCCCACATAGAACACATTACAGTAGTCTAGCTGGGCTAGTTTGGAGCATATTGTGTGACATTTGCCTCACACACACACTTTTGCGAATAAGTGTCTAGAGTAAGAGGTGGGTTTTCATAATTGTCATCAGCATAATCAATATCAACATTTTATTACACCAACCCAAAATTATATATCAGGCAATTTTGTTCACAGATACATGGAGTACATTTTAAAAGATGTAAACTCCTATTTGGCATGTGAGAGTTCAAGCAATCATCTCAACATGATCCCGATTGCCTGCTGAAAAGCAGGCAGTATCTGGAGGTAAGCTCATGAGTGCTGCCAGAAGGACTGAACTAGTATTGTGCATTAGATTCTGCCAAAGTCTGAATAAAAGAAAGTCACTTTTGACTGGTTTTATTGCTCCCTGGGATGAACTGCCAGAAGCAAAGTTGGACCTTGCCTGAAGCTTCATCTAGGTTTGGGGCAACAAAGAACTTTCATAAAAAGAGTAAAGGAAATGAAGGGTACTGAGCCATGGACATGTGAATCTTCTAGTCCCAGGGTGAGTTTACAGAGGAGTTCTCGAAGTGGTATACTTCAGGCTGGATTGAAGGCAATTGTAAAATGGCCATATTTCCTTTATGTCATTTTCATTCCATCCATCCATCCATCCATCCATCCATCCATCCATCCATCCATCCATCCATCCATTAGCATTTATTGGCATGCAAAAAGGACAGTTACATTACAATTTTAAACACATATTGTTAAGTTACTAAAACTAGTGATTCAGTGCATCTCAGATAGAATATGTGGCGGCTTTTCTAACGCAGTTGGTGAGGGCCTGTGGGCTGAAATACTCCATTCTCACTGAGTAAAACATTTTAAATTAGTTGGGGTTTTAAGCAACATAACTCCTCAGCCCTTCTATGTATTCTCTGCATGTCAGATCCTGAAGATCCCTCAGGGGTCCTACAAAGATAGATAAAGATAAACCTCATGGGCAAAGATCAGAAGTAGAGATAAGCACAAAATGAATTTTTAATTTGTTTAATTATTCATTATTCATTAGGGAATGAAACGAATAGTGAAGGGACCCATCAAATAAAAAATGAAACGAAATGAAAGGGAAATTTCTGTTTCGTTCTGTTTCATTTTTCGTTCCCCAGTGTCACTTACCTTGTCCTCCTGTAGCGCCGGCCTCCTCGCCTGGAACTCCAGTAGCCAGGGTGGGGAAAAGCCCACCCTACAGCTGAGAGGTGGGGAAAAATATTTATTTATTTAAAAATAAATTTTAAAAAATAAAGCGCTGACCTGGCCCAAGAACTGCATGATTGGTGCTATAAATTAAAAATTAAAAATTAAAAACTTAAAAAGCACTGACCTGGCCCCTGGGGCTGAATTGTTGTTTCTGTTAAAAAAAAAATTGTGCTGCCCGGCAGACTTAAAAAAAAATAAAATAAAATAAATAAAAAAATAAAAAAACATCACTCCAACCTGCGCCAGGCCCGTGGGCCAACCAGTCCGGTTTGGCTTGGGCTGGGGAGTAAATGAAAAACAACAACAGAGGCACTAGTACCTCTCAGATGGGAAGCACTGCCCCCAAGCCAGCACGTATCAACGGTAAAAATAAAAAAGAATTTTTTTAAAAAATCCCCGCAACGGGGACTTATAAAGATAATTTTACACACACACACCCGACATAAAGAAATACGTCAAGTCAAACTGGCTATATTGAATATTAAGAGATCTTTCAAATGGATTGGTCACTGTGATGCATATTAGAGAAAGTCACAGGAAATGGGAAGGTACATTAGAAAAACTTTATTTTAGACTTTGGATATTTGATGCCTAATGCCATTTTCAAATGGTCGAAGGCCACCCCAGGAAGTCACAGAACAGATCTTCGAATTTCCTTGGAGGTCATCTAAATGATAGAGTGAAGGGATGTTGGAGGAAATCATGAGACGTCAGCTAATTGGGATATATGAATCAACCGGATTGAGACCTTGTAATTATTGTCTATTTTTATTTATTTATTCAGCTTCTACACACTACCCAAAGGTCTCTGGGCAGCTTACAATTAAAATGAGCAATTAAAACAAATAAAACATTAAAATGCTGATAAACAATTACAATGATAAAAAACCATTTAAACACAATACACTAAAATTGCCATCAGGACCCACAATGGCCGTTACTTCACGAGCCGCTCGCTTCGCGGCTAGCCTTCTTTTCTGTGCGAATCGATCGTTTCAGTCCGCACGCTCCTCCTTTTTGGCTGCGATGCCACCCCGACCACGCCCCCTTTACCGTGCTCCAAGCGGGGCGAGTGGTTCCCCTGGCTGCTGCCGGGAATCTTTTCGCTTCGCATCTTGCTTCGCTCCCAACATCACGTGTGGTCTCGGTTTTTGGCTTTTATTTCAAGTTTTTTAAAAAAATATTCAAACAGGGATATCGATGCATCGCTATATCGTTTCATTGCTTTGCGCTGTTACTTCCTCGCTCGAGTAGGGGCGGCGGCGGCGGCGGCGGCGGCGGCGGCGGGAGCAGGAGGAGCCGCTGCCGCCTCGCCCGGCCAGAGCAGGGCACCCGGGGCAGGCAGCGTGCAAGCGGCGGAGGGCAGGCGGCTGTGCCATGTGGGGCTCCCCCCGAGTAGCGGCGGCGGCGGCGGGGGCTGCCAATGATGCCAGGAAACAGTTGAAATCAGTAGAGCCGTTGCAACTGACAGTCCAGCATCAGTGCATCGATACGCCGTCGGTAGGATTTTTTTAAAAGGACGGATGGGAAATAACGAACGTTGAAAAGTGGCATGCGAATGCGAAGGGAGCACGTGAGGTTGTGCTCGAATCGGTCCTAAAACTGCAGCTCGTGAGTACTGAGAAACAGGGGCGGGAGCGAAGCGAGAACACGTGACCGCCACGTGACCGCCTCCGAATTCAAATCGAAGGCAATATCGCTGCGGAGTGCTGCGCCTCGTGAAGTAAGGGCCAAACTATACTAGACATGGGCACAACTTGGCAAAATTCTCGTTTCCGTTTCCCTTTCTCGTTTCCGTTACGTAACGGAAACGGTAACGACAATTACACAGCCAGAACTCGAACTCGAACCGACTAAAGAAAAAATGGGTCTGATTTGTCATTGTCGTTCCTGGCATCGCAGCGATCACGCGATGCCAAGCGGCACAGGAAAAAAGTTTTAAAAATTAAAAAAAACCCGATTCCCGGCCAAAAAAGCAGGCGAAAATATGTGTGCCTGAGTGAGGGCACCTACCAGAGGGGTGGTTTCTGGGGGGGTCCACGGCCTCCCCCCTCCTCTCCTGGGCTGCGCAAAGTGCGCATCCTCGTCATCGAGTCGCACTCGCCCACGTAAACTCGCCAAGCAGCGCGGCACAGGAAAAAAGTTAAAAAAAAAACCAATTCCCGGCCAAAATAGCAGGCGAAAATATTCCTGCCTGAGTGAGGGCACCTACTAGAGGGGTGGTTTCTGGGGGGGATCCCCGGCCTCCCCTCCTCCTCTCCTGGGCTGCGCAAAGTGCGCATCCTCGTTGTCGAGTCGCACTCGCCCACGCCAACTCGCCAAGCGGCGCGGCATAGAAAAAAAGTAAAAAAAAAAAAACCAATTCCCGGCCAAAAAAGCAGGCGAAAATATGCCTGCCTCAATGAGGGCACCTACCAGAGGGGTGGTTTCTGGGGGGGGGTCCCCGGCTCCCCCCCTCTCCTGGGCTGCGCAAAGTGCGCATCCTCGTCGAGTCGCCAACTCGCCAAGCGGCGCGGCACAGAAAAACGTTTTAAAAATTAAAAAAACAACCCGATCCCGGCCAAAAAAGCAGGCGGAAATATGCCTGCGGCGAGGGCACCTACCAGAAGGGTGGTTTCTGGGGGGGGGTCCCCAGCCTCCCCCCTCCTCTCCTGGGCTGCGCATTCTCGTCGTCTCGCCAACTCGCCATGCCATGCGGTGCGGGCGGGGGATCCAAAATGGGGCGACCGCAATATTTATTTTGAAATCGCATGGTCCAAAAACACACCAAAGCACCACAGAAACATGTGAAAATAGCTATTTTAAAACTGCCTGAATTTTTTCAGTAGCAGCAGTGGGTTTTTCTTGCAACAAAATGTCTCCATTGATTTTATTTTATTTTATTTTTATTTTTATTTTTTTACACCTGCGCAATGGGCTGTCCATGGGAGTGGACCATGCAAATTTTTGGAGCCATTCCACCAATTGCATGGCCACTTGGCCAGGTTTTGACCGAGACTTCTGGGATGTGCCAGTCGGGCATAAAAAGCCACTAACCCTAGCCCGAATCCGAACCCTAACCCTAACCCTAACCCATACACCAGTACACTGTCCTTCTTAGTGGGTCAGAGAGGCACCCAGAGGTGCACCCCAGTAACTCACCCTAACCTTACCAGTAACCCTAAGCCTAGCCCTTGCGCTAACCCCTAACCCCAAGCCAGATCTGTGTACTCGCATTGCACTATACAGCAAGTACACTTCCCTTCTTAGTGAGTCACAGCGGGCGCCCGTAGGGGTCCTCTGTCACTTCGCTCCCCAGCCCAAGTGCACTGCAGGCAGTGAGTCACAGAGGCACCCGAAAGAGAGGTGCCTCTGCCTGCTGCAACTGCAACTTAATGGTATGCATATCCAATTGGCTATGCATGCCATTTTGTAGCGGGTGAGGAGAGGAAGCACCCACGAGGTGCCTCCAGGAGCCCGCTTTCCCTTCATGGCGGGCCAGAGGAGGTACCCACCCCAGAGAGGTGCCTCCAGGAGCCGCCCCCCCAAAAAAACCAGTACTAACGACAGACAAAAAACCGACAAACGAAACGACAATTTTTTGGAAAATTTCACGAAAAACGGAAACGAGCCAAAACGGGCCGGCTCCGACACACGACAACTCGAAACGTAATTTTTCCTGGTCGTGCCCATCTCTAATCTATACTATATCAATTAAAAAATTTCTGGAACAGGAAGGTTTTTACTGGCACTGAAATGTTATAAACATCTGCACCAAGCAGCTCTCACTCAGGAGGGCATTCCATAGCCTGGGGGGCAGCTGCTTTCACCTCTTTGAGGGATGGCTCTTTCAGGAGGGCCCCTTGGCTAGAACTTAATTGCCAGGTAGGTTCATATGGAAGGAGGTGGCCCTTCGGGTATCCAGGTCCTAAGCCATTTATGTTAAAACAAGCACTTTGAATTGGGCTCAGGCAGCAACTGGTAACCAATGCAGGTTACACAGAATCAGAGTCACTTGATCCTTGGTGGCCCTGCCACTCACCAGCTGTGCTGTATGATTCTTATTACTAGGAACAACACATTGTAGAAGTCATTTATTGGCATCAAATGCAAGCATGGCCAGGATGTTTCAAGTTAGGCTGAAGCCATGACTGATAATATCCAATATGTTCTGCCCTCTTGATGTCACCTCATAAGGTACCTACATCTTAAGTGATAGTTCAATGAACAGGGCTAGTTAGTTAGCTAGCTAGTTAGTTAGTTAGTTCATTCGTTCATTTTTGTGCCACTCATCTGGCCAAAAGCCACTTTGGGCAGTTTACAACATATAAAATGAGCTTGATTAAAAAATTATGATCTGCAGCAGCAAAAAATAATAAAATGCAAATAATTCAACCAGAATTTAAACATGTTAGCCTAAACCAAACTGAATATTTAAAACTAGAGATGGGCACGAAATGATTTTTTTCATTTTGTTATTTGTTATTCGGTTCATTATGTAACGAAATGAATAACAGCCCTAGGGGCAAGTGTAACAAGAACCAAACCGAACTGAGAAAAATTGGTTTGGTTAGGTTCTTTTTGTTAATGGAGGTGGGCGGAGATGTCTCCTACCTGGTGCTGGTCCGGAGGTCTGGTCTTCCTGGCTTCTGGGATGGCGCCCAGAAAAAAAAGCCAATGGCCACGCTACAGCTGTAGCATGGCCATGTGTTCGGCAGTAAAAAAATAAAAAGAAAAGAAAAGAAAAGAAAAGAAAAGAAAAAAAATAATAATAAATTTTAAATTAAATTTAAAAAACCAGCACTGACCAGTCCCCAGGGGCGGTTGGCACTGAAAGAAAAAAAAACAAAAGCCCCATATTACAGCTGTAGCGTGGGGCAAACCCAGAAGTGGAAAAAAAATTATTATTTTTTTAAAAAAGGAGTGCCAACTGGGTCCCAAGGGTGGCCTGGTTGACTCGGCACCCTAAAATAAAGGAAAATAAATAAATAAAAAACCAGCACAGACTGGGCCCCAGGGGTGGCGCAGTGGGCACTGGGAAAAAAGGGGTAAAATGAATAACAAATTAACGAAACAATGAAATGATTTTTTCTGCAAAAATTCACAAAAAATGAAATGAAACGAACCGATCTCCTTAACGACACAAAACGAAACAATACACCATTTTCTCAATTCGTGCCCATCTCTATTTAAAACATTGGAGATGGCAGACGTAATCATGTAGGCTTGGTGGCCTAAGCTAAGTTTGAAGGTATAACATTTTTTAAATTACAGATTAATAACATCAGCCATTGGTAGTTTCCAATGTGTATGGAATAGATCTGTAACCCTTTATCTTATATGCAAAGTGAAGATTCACACATCCCAAATTTCTGACAGCTCAAAATACCATAAAAACACTTTTAATAATATGCATCCTGAAATAAAAATAAATCTAAACATGTATATTTTGAAGGAAAAAACCCAATAACAACGATGTGCATGTTAAAGTATGCCTAAATATTTGCATTAAAATAATGTTTGTAATTTTTATTGAAATATTTTTCATGCTTTTAAAAAGAATTACAATTAGTGAGGAAATAAGGCACTGAAATTATATTAGATATATTCTGATATTTCCTTCCCTAAGAAACTATAATAGATTTGTTCTAACTGGTGGCTAACATAGTCCTATAACAGGATGTGAGATGTAATATAAAATTGAACTCAGCCATTCTTCAGTGCCTCAAAATTCTGGACATTTTTTAAGAGCAGCACTATGTCAAGCTATTACAAAAGCATCAACATGCTTGGGAACAAGTAAACTCTCACTCACCAGAGGTATGCAGGCTCTTTGATGTGTCCAGAAGATTCACAGTGTAGTCCTACATGTGTGCATGAAGAAGTAATTCACAGTTCATGGGAATTTTGGATTGCAGGCTGAATGTTGTTCATGCAGCTGTTAAGTGACAACCCAGGATTCTCTGTCTCCATCCTGCAATCAGAGAAGTATGTGGTAAAGTGTGGGAGTCCACAAAGACCTGGGTTACCTAAGGTTGGGAACCACTGCTGTTTAGCAGTGCATGTTTGCCTTCCAGTACGGCATCTGTCCCTGTGGTCCAGAGGTTATTACACCATCCTTCTTTGGACCAACTACAGGAAGCAATAGGAAGATGAGGACATCTCTGCACTGCCATATTCTTCCACTGAGACACCGATGGGCACCATGAAGCACAGAGAATGCATGTGGCTGGTCTGCCTCAATTTCTGGGCCTTGTCCGATCCTATCACCAGTCTCACAACCACTGCCCAAATGCTGATGCTTGGTGGTCCAGCAGTGGCAGTAGAAAAAGCCATGCTCTTCTAAGGTAAAAGTACATAGAGACCACACACCTTGTTTCAGGACACAGTCACACTCCCAAAAGTTCAATTATGTTCTAAAGCAGGGCATGTCCTCCGTACATACCATGTTCTTAAAGAAAGAAAAAGTCACATTGCCAAGCACTCTCCTTGTGCTGCAGCTGAAATTTCTGAAGCAAAAAGCAGTGTTCTGTTTGTTTTGCCACTGATTTGTTATTAACATTTAATAATGATGCCTGAATGGCTACAGAAGAGTGCAGCCTCTAGTTGGGTGGAGTAGATCCTGTGCTAGTCCCCCTTCACATAGAAATGACTTGTCATCCCTTTTTCCTTTCTTTCTTTCATTTTTTTTCTAATTTAAACATTTTAAAATGAGAAGAATCTGCCAAGCGTTCTTCCAAGGAGAGATCACGAAAGCTTATTCCTGGAACCAATTGTTTCAACAAATTGTGATCTCCCTTATAAATAGGAATAAACAGAGCCATATTAACATCACGTGAAGTAGAACTTACTGAAAACATTTTGTCAAAATGCCAGCCAGCATCCAGTACTGGCAAGGCTCCAAGACGCAGGCAACCAACAACTAAACGGGGCTGCTGCTGCAAGTCATTTTTCAAATCATGAGTTCAAAACAACTGATTCAGTTAAAAAACATAAAGCAAACAAGCAAAAAAAAGGTTTTGCAGAATCATCATTCTTCCAAGAAAGGTTTGAACTTACAAGTGAGTCGGTAAGCCCATTATTCTCTAGTTGTAGATTGCTATCAGAGATTTCCACAGTATCTCTTTAGAGTAAATAGCAACAAAACCGTATCTGCCTTTTCATCACTGCTAACAATCCCTGATTATACTGACAACTGGTGGCTGTTTTTAATTAGCCCAGCTTTTACTTATATATCGGGAAAAGAAAATTTAGTTTTCCATACTTTCTTATTCTGCCTTCACTCCTCCTTCAACAGGTTTTCTTGGGGCTTGTTTACACTGTGTATATGAATCAGTAGCTGGATTATTGCTTTTGAGATTGGGTTCAAGTTACGTGACAGCCAGAAGGTATTTAGATTAGTGTGTGCATCCTCTTAGGAAAACTGTCTATTTTAAAGCAAGGGGCTGCATAAGTAGAAGGGTTAGAGAGAGAGAGAGAGAGAGAGAGAGAGAAATTACAAATCCATTAAGTTGTATAGTATTGAATTGGAAGTGAATATTAATAATAACAATATAAAAATGGGAAGGGTGGGTGCAGAAGCTGCAAGCCTGGGTTGCAGTAGCTAAGGAGTTGCTGTACCACCCCACTGGTGGATGGCGGAGCTGCTTTGTACAATGTAGCCCTGCTCTTGTGGGCTGGCTCCTGCTACTGTGCAGTAGATGATCCTCAGTTAGGCCCTTATCCCACATTCAGTTTGTTGTGCTAGGAAGTGCTCTATGATGCAGATCTTAAAATTGTTCCCCCACGTCCATCATGCTTTAAGAAAAATAAAGTGCGACCACGCCCCCTGAAGCACGACTCAGTGCGTTTTCCTTGTGCCTGGCCTCAGAGTGGTGGAATCCTTGTTGCTGCTCCGGAGCGGATTTTATACTGGTCCACATGTCCGTGGGAGATTGTTTAATCTGCAGCTTTACCGTTCCATTCCCTATTTGGATTTTTTAAAAGTAGTCTAGCAGTCCTTTTTCCTGTTGTTAATATTCCCCCATTTTAATTATTTCCATTACAAACACTGTACCACTGTAAACAATGGCTTGTCCATGAGGTATCATCAGGGAGCATGCACTTGCTGATGTATTTTTTACCCAGTTGCTGTGAATACTTGGGAAAACACTTGGCAGCACCTTCATTTTTGAAACTGGGGTTTGTCAATAGCCATCTGCTCCTTATTTACTTTCTGAGTGCTTTTCCAGCCTAAAATAGGTTCCACCCTGCCAACCTTCCCGTCCCTGAAATTACACACTCCACTCAGTGTTTTGGACGCATCCTTGACAAATACAGATGTGTTTGCACTTATAAAGCTGTCTTAGAGAATGCACTGCATTACCCTTCTGAATCAATACCTTATTTGTCATCCTTTGTTATTTCATAAGCTTCCCTACTAAATAAAATTTATGTAACTCTCTGCCTATCATCCCCTCTTTGCAATAGCAAACATTTTGGTTTGTTGTGGCACAAAGTTGATGGGGGTAACAGGTAACTATTTGCTTCTCACCCAGATACAAAGCAATTGTCAGGGCTGTTTTTCAACAAGTATGATTGGTAGTGTGCAGAAGAGGGTATCCTGTAGACCAGTGTTGTCGAACCTATGGCACGAGTGCCAAAGGTGGCACTCAGAGCCCTTTCCGTGGGCACCCAACATCACCCTTTAACAGGCACCTGTATTCAGGTTAAATTGCTGTATTGGCACTTTGCAGAAAATTAGTGGGTTTTGAATCGCAGTTTGAGCACTCAGTCTCTTAAAGGTTCACCATCACTGCTATAGACCATCTTGACTGCTGCCTTTGGTGCTGTCAATATTCAAACTGTCATTGTAAAACTTGGCATCCTTTATCCTGCTGGAAACATTATTGTGCAACAGGATTGGACCATTTGCTTACATTCTGAATCTTGGATACAGAAGCACAATATCCCTCATTCATAAACCAGTGGATTTTGTTTGTTTTTTGAATGATTAAACCATGCTATCACTTCCCTGGCTGCCCACTCTTTTGGAATGGAGAAAACACTGGGTGGGGGTGGGGGGATTATCTTATGAAGTAATTGAAGTACAGGAAGCTATGGAGGCAGCCAGCTATCACTGAGATGATTCTACAATGACATTCAGGACATTTATGTATATATTGTCACATCAGATATGAGGTAAATCCTTGGACCCCTGCATTGTTAGAAAGGAGGGATAGAGATGAAATAAACAAACACTAAATAAAAAATACAGTTCCTTAACTTCACTCTTGAGAACTTCCTTCTCATTTGAAGTTCTTTTTGAAAGGAATGCCCTTCTATCAAATTAAGTAGTTTAAAATCATGAGGCAGAGCCTCTTGAACCCAAAAGACAGGATATCTCTGCCTCTTGGTGCCTTCTCCTGTCCAGTGATCCCAGACCAAACAACCAGTAGTTCCAATGGTAAAGCTAAGGCACTAAACAGAACACAAAGATAGACACATGGGTCCCAGAGGGTCTTTTCATTGCTTTGCAGAACTTGTACATTTTCCATAATTCAATTACTGCATTTTTGCTCCCAGGGCACAGAAACAGTTTTCTCTCCGTCCTTCTAAACCAGTGCTTCCCTATCTGGGGTCCCCAGAACATCTTGGACTACAACACCCAGAAAAATCCTAGCCAGCCCAGTTAGTGGTGAAGGCTTCTGGGGTTTTTGTTCCAAGATCACCTGTGGACCCAAGTCCAGGAACTGCCCAATAGGTGTATTACACATCCAAAACCTCCTGTGAAATGAAAGGTGCAAACGAGGACTAGTTAGAGCAACAGCTTCTAAAATTTCTGTCAATATTATTTTAAAATCCTCTGAGATCTCAAGATCCTCCAATCCTAAAATGTCTCTCATCTGCATTCCAATCTTCCAGGAGATGCTTTTAGTATTTTGAAATTGATATTGAATCATAGGGTTCTAAGAGGTTTTGAAAACTTTTGCATATGCATTTTGTATGAGAAAATCAGTTAGATTAATAAAGAATTTTAATTTAGATATATGGTCTCCTCTGAGATGCGGGTTGCAGAAATAACATCATTTTTTTAAAAAGACATGGGCACTGGCAAAAGCAGTGTTTAAAAGAGCCAGATAGAATGGAGGTCATGATCCTGAAACACTGCATAAATAGTGCAGATCCATTCTCATTAAAAGCATGGCAGAAAGCAAACAGCTTTAAAGCATCTACTGAAACTTGTAAATAACGTGCAGCTAAAGAGTTTTACACTTATATTTATAAGCTTGTTAGCATTATAAATGGCCCACTGTTACTTTTGTGTCCCAGTTAATCAGCGAGACTACAGGATACAACAGGCTGTGTTGTGCTTCCATCATTTTAAGGCCAGTTACATTGGTGACAATGAGGGCTGTAATAAGACTTCCTGGGGTAGGAAGTGGCTAGCCACCCCAGTATCCCTGCCAAGAATATTACATGGACAGAAACAAAAGGCTAAAAGATATGACACTGGAAGATGAGCCCCTGAGGTCAGAAGGCATCCAACATGCTACTAAGGAAGAGCGGAGGACAAGTACAAGTAGCTCCAGAGCTAATGAATTGGCTGGGCCAAAGCCGAAAGGACACTCAGCAGCAGATGTGCCTGGAAGAGAAAGGAAAGTCCAATGCTGCAAAGAAATATACTGCATAGGAACCTGGAATGTGAGATCTATGAACCAGGGTAAGCTGCATGTGGTCAAATGTGAGATGGAAAGAATAAACATTGACATCTTGGGCATCAGCGAACTTAAATGGACAGGAATGGGCGAATTCAGTTCAGATGACTATCACATCTACTACTGTGGGCAAGAATCCCATAGAAGAATTGGAGTCGCCCTCATTGTCAACAAAAAAGTGGGAAAAGCTGTGCTGGGATACAACCTCGAAAATGATAGAATGATTTCAGTATGATTCCAAGTCAGCCCTTTCAACATCACACTAATCCAAGCCAGGGCACCAACTACCGTTGCTGAAGAGTCTGAGATTGACCAATTCTATGAAGATGTACAACTCCTTCTAGATATGACACCAAAGAAAGATGTTCTTCTCATCATAGGGGATTGGAATGCTGAAGTAGGAAATCAAGTGATAAAAGGAATAACTGGCAAGTTTGGCCTTGGAGTTCCAAATGAAGCGGGGCAAAGGCTAACTGAGTTTTGTAAAGAGAACAAGCTGGTCATTGAAAACACTCTTTTCCAACAACACAAAAGGCGACTCTACACGTGGACATCACCAGATGTACAATACCAGAATCAGATTGATTATTTTCTCTTCAGCCAAAGATGGAGGAGCTCTTTACAGTCAGCAAAAACGAGACCTGGTGCTGACTGTGGCTCAGATCATCAGCTTCTTATAGCAAAATTCAAACTTAAATTGAAGAAA